>JACEIK010001621.1:177881-194244 GCA_018107945.1 Datura stramonium | reverse complement strand
ATAATTATTTTTAATATATCTAATAACTAAAAAAAACGAGGCGCGGGAGTAATATCCTCGCATAATTTAAGTGGATGACTGACAATTTCACTGGTGAAGTTTTTTATGCCTTATCCCTCTTCCAATCAAAGCATCTCAATCTTTGACTAATAATATTGATTATTAAGTTAAGTTAATTCCTATTAAACATTCAAAATCCCTAGGAGAATCAAGCAGGGACATGGGCATATGTAGATAGATAGGGTAGGTGACTGCTCAATACGGAGTAGTAATGTTTAATGCCACTAATGAATGAATCACCTAAATACGTCAACATGCATTAACGCCGTTACTTCTACCAAGTAGTCCCCCCCACTCTTTTGTTCCACTCACTTCATTTGCTTCCTCTACTAACCAACTCTTGCCTTCTTCCTCCTCCTCATCCATGTCTGCTATGGAATCTATCAATCCTATCCACTGCTTTTCTTCAACATTGCTTCTCTCAGGTAATTCATCTGGTTCCACTCTACTACTACTTTTTTTCTTCTTAGTTTTAACTTTAATTTTCCTCAAAATGCTCTGCAGTTGTAATTTTAGTGTTTTTGAGCCCGGTTATGGCCACTTCTATCGGCGTAAACTACGGTCAGATAGCTGATAATCTTCCTCCTCCGGAGAAAGTGGTCCCCTTAGTGAAATCAATGGGAGCAACCAGAGTGAAACTGTATGACGCAGATCCACGTGTCCTCAAAGCCTTTTCGAACACTGGTGTTGAGTTCATTGTCAGCCTCGGCAATGAGTACCTCTCCGATATGAAGGATCCTGCTAAAGCTCAGGCTTGGGTCAAAACCAACGTCCAAGCCTATTTACCGGCGACTAAAATCACTTGCATCGCTGTCGGAAATGAAGTACTCACTTTTAACGACACTTCACTCTCCGGCAATCTCCTCCCGGCGATGGAAAACGTGTACGCTGCTCTGGTTAATGCAAACTTAGACAAGCAAGTCAGTGTCACCACCGCCCATTCTGTTGCCATTCTCGAGACATCCTACCCGCCGTCCGCTGGAGCTTTCCGTCGAGATCTTGTGAATTGTCTTACTCAGGTGTTGGACTTCCATTGTAAAACGGGTTCGCCTTTTCTAATCAATGCCTATCCTTATTTTGCCTACAAGGCAGATCCGAAGCAGGTGCCGCTCGATTTCGTGCTCTTTCAGTCTAATCAGGGAATTGTTGATCCTGTGACCAATCTTCATTACGATAACATGCTTTTCGCGCAAATCGATGCGGTTCACTCTGCTTTAGCTTCCATTGGCTACAAAAACGTGTGCGTTCAGATCTCGGAGACAGGGTGGCCTTCCAAAGGAGACGCTGATGAGGTCGGGGCCACGCCCGATAATGCGAGGAAATACAATTGCAATCTCATCAAACTCGTGAGTCAAAAGAAGGGAACTCCGTTGAAGCCTAACACCAATTTGAACATATACGTCTTCGCATTGTTTAACGAGAACTTGAAGCCTGGCCCTACGTCGGAGCGCAACTACGGCCTTTTCAAGCCTGACGGTTCACCATCTTATCCCTTAGGATTCGCCGGAATCAACGCCGGCGTCAGCAATAATAGTAGCTCCGGCAGTAGTCCAGCAGCTGGCAGCGGTTCTTCAACACCGACGTCGTGGTCACCGCAGGACGGTAGTTCCTCATCTGGCTATATGTCCATTACTTCTGATTCGGTGAGCCTTTCAGCATAGTCTATTGTTTTCTTTATTATCATTCTACGAATCAATCTAACTATACATAAACAAATATAGATTAGTTAGTTACTAGTTTTTTTAATAATATTTCAAATTAGCCAAAACGGCCATACGCTGCCGGCGCCGCCGCTAACACTTGAGTTATTTATTTCAGGGGAGAGTCCTATTTTGCTGGAAATCCTTAATACTGCGACTCCACATCATAGCGGGTTCAATTTCACTGCTTTTTTCCCAACTGTAAACTCCATTGGAATTGCAGCAACCGCCGCCATTGTCGAGTTACTGTTGTAAAAGCCATTTTCTGCATTTTCGCCATAGCTAGTTGCCATTTTTATTCTTTGATTATTGTCTTATTCTTTTCTTTTTCCTCCTCCCCTTGACTAATAATCGGCGGCTTGATTTGCTTTGCTGATGAGATTCGTCGGTACGCCGGAAAGTCCAAAAGATGACAGCTGTTCCCCACTTCCTCGCTGGTTTGATGATGTTACCTTATTTTCCTGATGAGATTAGAGTGCTATTGATCAATTTGTAATTTGGTAACAATAATTTGTATATCTATTGGTACATTAATTTGTACAATTGTGAATTGTACTCCATGTCTTATTAAAGCTGCTTCATTTCATGAACTCTTATCTTTTCTTGTTTCCAAAAGCAGAGAAGTAAACCTCCACAATAATGCGAGTGCAACTTAACTCACGTGAAAAAAAAAAAATTAATCAAAGTAAAGAGCGAGAATAGATATTTTTAAAAATTATTTATAGCGCACTAATATTTTTTTTATTGACGGACCAAATCTTAACTCTCATTCAATGGAGTTTTATTGTCACGGGCTTGTCTTTTCTAAAGCCGTGAGACAACTAAGTTAGCTAAACTTCCACCCAAAGCTTCAATCCTTACTGCTCACAAAGGCACAAAACATGCTAAGGATCGGATGGCAAATAATGAAAGAAGACAAGTAAATTAAAGAAGACAAGTATTTGGGAGACGAAGAACCCTTTTGATTTCACTAAGTATGTGAGAATATGAAAATATGTGGATGAGCACAAGTGTTGCCCCCTTGAGGCCTATTTATATACAAACATGTCCCTACACTAAGTGCCATGTGACTGTGTCAACCTGGCCATGTGGCTGCTCCAAGCAAGCTTAGTCAGGCGTGCAGGCATGCTGTGCCAGGCAGACTGTGTCAGGCTTGCAGGCATTGCTATGCCTGGCGTGTCAGACATGCTGTGTCAGGCGTGTAGGCATGTTGTGCCAGGCATATTAGACAGGCAGTGTCAGGCGTGTAGGCATGTTGAGCCAGGCATATTAGACAGGTAGTGTCAGGCTTTTGGGCATGCTGTGCCAGGCATGTTGTGTTAGGCGTGCGGGCATGCTGTGCCAGGCGTGTCAAGCATGTTGTGTCAGGCGTGCAGGCAGGCTGTGTCAAGCGTTCAGGCATGCTATCTCTGGCGTGTCAGGCAGGCTGTGGCAGGTATGCAGGCATGCGTGCTGGCTGTCCCAAGGTGTTGTATTGCCTTGCCTTTGATGCCCGGCATTGGAAGCTTGTAGGTATGAATATTCGGGCTTGTTATATCCGTCATGGGGGAAAATACGACAAATTTAATATATTTGCTGGCGAGTCGGTACACTCTGACCCACCTGATTCGGCGACGACCGCGGTGCTGCACGTCTGCAAGTACTTGTGGACCTCGTCTTTGAACTGCCACAAGTCTTCAAAATTTTCCCATGATGCCTCCTCTGGTGATTGTCCCTTCCAGTGCACAAGAAAATGCCTAAGATTGGCCCATTTCGGCACGTAGACCCACCTAACAATCGTATACAGCAGACCATCTTCCTCTCAAATTTATTTGTTTTGCCTTGGCTGGCGAAGGCTAGGAGCTGCTTTGTGACTAGATCGTTGCATTTCTTCCTTAATGGTGTCCACAATACTGCTGCTGGTTGTGCTAACAAGAGGCCTAGCACTGCCTTCTGGTTCAAGGTGTCTGCAACAACATTTGTTCGACCCGACTTGTACTCTAGTGTGAAATCAAACTCGGCTAAGAAATCTTGTCATTAGGCCTGCTTGGGCGACAACTTCGATTGGGACTGGAAATAGTTGGTGGCCACATTGTTGATCTTGACAATAAAGTGGGCACCCAAGAAGTAATGGCGCCAAGTCCTCAGACAATGGACTGTGGTTTTCATCTCTTTCTCATGGACGGTATACTGTCGCTCTGCCTCGTTCAACTTTCGGCTTTCGAAAGCGATGGGGTGGCCCTCTTGCATTAGGACACCACCAATGGCAAAATCAGAAGCGTCTGTATGGACTTCAAAGGTCTTGCTAAAATCTGGTAAAGCAAGGACCGGTTCTCTTGTTATGGCAGCTTTGAGCTCATTGAAGTCTCTTTGACACGAACTACTCCAATCCCACGCCTGACACTTTTTCAGCAAGTCGGTGAGGAGCGCGGCAACCTTTGAGTAGCCAGCAATGAAACACCGATAGTAATTTGTGAGGCCAAGAAAAGATCGGAGTTCGACTACTTTGGTTGGGCCTCTCAGTTCCTAATAGCATCGACCTTGCCACGGTCAATCCTTATTTTGCGAGATGTGTGGCCAAGGAACTGTACATACGTCTAGGCAAGTGTGCATTTGTCTCTCTTGACGAACAACTCATTTTTTCTCAGCACCTCAAAGACCTGCCAGAGGTGTTCCATATGTTCTTCCAAGCTGCTACTATAGACCACAATGTCGTCCAAGTAGATGACAACAAAATGGTCTAAGAAAGGATGGAACAGTCAGTTCATAAGAGTTCAAAAAGTGGCAAGGGCGCTGGTGAGGCCGAATGGCATGACCAGCCACTCGAAAGCTTCGTACCGGGTGACGCAGGTTGTCTTGGGCTCATCTCATTCAGCAATGCGGACTTAATAATATCCCTTCCTTAAGTCCATTTTTGTGAACACCTTGGCTTGCCCCAATCGATCAAACAAATCTGCTATCAACGATATCAAATGCTTATTCTTTACTGTCACCTTGTTGAGAGCCCGATAGTCAATGCCTAGCCGCAGTGTACCTTTCTTCTTCTTTTGGAACAGGAAGGGTGCTCTTAAGGGTGCCTTTGACGGTCGGACGTGCCCTGCCTCTAGTAACTCAGTAAGCTGCTGTTACACCCTATTAAATGTTGACGATTTGTAAGCGTACACGTGGATTTGTGACGAGTAAGAAGAATTTGACACGTGTGGAAAAAGCCTCGAAAGCAGGGTCCAACGAGACTAGGCTGTGAGGGGCCAGCGCGACACACCAACCTATTTAAAGTTGTATATTATTTTCGTGTGGATATTAAACATGTGAAGTGAAAGAACCTCTACAGTTATGCAACTTAAACATGCTAAAACTTTGAATAGTGTTGAAATAATAGAAAATTCAGATACATTTAAATATGTGAAGTGAAAGAACCTCTACAGTTATGCAATTTAAACATGCTAAAACTTTGAATAATGTTGAAATAATAGAAAAATTCAGATACATTCTTCATGTGATAGTAGAGAGAAATTTGTTAATTCATAATGTTATTTGAAATAGTTATCTCATGTTTTTGTTGTTTTACTACTATCAATTTATTATTATCTAGTTATAAATCAAAAAACTAAATCAAATCGAACTAAAACGACTAGAACCAAACCGATAGTTTTTATTTTGTTTGATTTGGTGGTTTTATAAATTTGAAAATCGACTAAATTAATTTTATTTTGATTTTGATTAAAAATCGATTCAAACTGAACTATGAACCTCCCTAACTAAAAGTGTTCTCCAAGCTAACCTTATTGCATTTCAAGCACGTAACCTTGAGTTGAAGCCATCAACCTAAATATCTTTTATTATTTCAATTTATCTCTTATACTTAATTTATATTTTATTTTGTTAATTTGATAAAGTTCAATCTTATATTCATTTTATAGATTTAATTACATCTATTTTTTTAAGGGAAAACAATAAAGAATATTTTATTTTTGAAAGTGAACTATTCAATTTGAATTTGGATTAGTAAGACCACAAAAAGTGGAGTACCTCATTGAATGCCAGAAAAATAAATGTAACGGGCGGCTCAGCGGTTCCACCCCCCCCTACCAATCGCAGCCAGCCTCCTTGTTGATACAAATACTTGTTATAGTCCGATAATTATCGCCGTTTCCATCTGCATCCGGCGACAGCGGGGAGGGAATAGAGATGGGTCTGCTCACTCACAGAGTAGAAAGGAGTGAGATAGCAGCAGGTGACCATATCTACACTTGGAGAACGATCTTCGCCTACTCTCATCACGGTCAGTCTGCAACCCTTTTTCACCATTTCACTAATTCTAATGTAAGATTACCACTTCTCTTTTTTGCTTTAATTCCTGATACTGGAATGACCAAAAAAGCAGCAATTTGTTGCTAACTTTGGTCGTTGGTCTTTGCACATGATGAGTGATTTGGATATCCCTGGTGTTTAAATCAAAACACATTTGTAACAATCCTGTTCAGAAGAATTTGGGCTTTAGATTTGATAAACAATTGCGGAAATACAACCAGGCTTCGTTGTCAATTGTGGATGAATTTGACATATGCACACAATTGAAATCCACAATTTTGTTTTTGTAGTGGGTTCATTCCCCTTTGTTGAATTCCTCTTCCTGGGTCCTATTGACTGTCCTCTTATAGGAGAACCAATTGCAACTTTTCCATTAATAATCGATTTCTCCGACAATGAAATGCTTGTCCTGAGCCTGCATTTCTCTTTCTTGTGTCCTCGGAGTCGCAAATTAGTAAAGGGAAGCTTAAAAAGGAAACAAACGACTGTTGTTGGCATTTTTCTTTTGCATAATATTAAGAAAGAAAGAAAGAAAATGAAGTACTGAGATGTTTCGGACATTCACAAATAATGAGGTCTACAACATTTTGGGAGTGGATGTGCATAAAAATTGAGAACTCACTTATACTACAGGAGGAACATTTCTTCATTTTTGTAATCTTTTTACTGGATTTGTGAAAATGAATGTACATCAATCTGCGATATTTTTACTCCAGCTTTTACTTCGCACCAACAGTAAGATGCCTACATAATCAGTGGCGGAGCCAAAATTTCATACAAAGGGATTCAAAAAAATACCAGTGTGTTACACTTAGGATTTGAATTTGTGACTTCAGGCAATTTTTGGACTCTTTTACCACTACACTAGAATTTTTTCTTAAGTCAAGGGTACTCAACAATTCATATATATAACCAAAAAACAATTGTTTTTACCCTATTTGCGCAGAACAATTTTCCCAAAAGGGGATTATATTGAACCAACCCCCCTCCCCGGGCTCTCTTTAGCTTCGCCACTGCCTCCAATATGTTACTTTATACCGAAACAATCTTAATTGTTAGGCTATTCATTTAAACTTGTTTGCTCCCCAGCTCAACACCTATGGAACTTGTCAAAAATGAAATCATACTTCTTTCATTTAGACAAACATTTGGATCTCGTGTATTGCTGAAATAAGGTTGATGAACTTGCCTTAAAGAGTATTTGGTGTTCTACGATCTCAGAAGTCCTTAGCTTTTGCATTTGAATCGTTAATGTGTCAAGTGGATTTAACTTTGTTTAAATCGTAGTGGATTAAGCATAGTAAAAATAAACAAGCAATCACACAATTCTTGAAAATCTCGTCCTTCTCAGGAGCTGCTTCTGAAAATTCTAATTATTTTAATTTTTGCTGAGATGATAATTTTGTAGTAGCACTATACCTCTATGTCCTTTGGATAATTTGGAGAGAAACAATAGTAGATTATTGAGGGGAAAAGAAACATATGCCCATGTAAAGTTTAGATATCTTTGAAATTTATACTTTTTGGTGTAGGAGAAACTTTGCAAATAACAAAGAAAAACATCCTGGAGCTCATGGACTCTCTTTCAATTATAAAAGGAGCCAGCCACATAATCTTGTCATATTCAATATCTCCTTGGTATGTTTTTATCAACAATAAAATTATCTACGGATGAAAAAGATAAATTCAGTAGTAGGAAATGCCTGATCCTTGTTAACATGCATGCCTCTTGAATCTTGCATAAGTCCTGTTGCATAGATCCTGTTAACATGCATGCCTCTTGAATCTTGCATAAATGATCATTATGAAGAAATCACTCTAACTTCATTTTTGATGTTGATATTTTACCATGATAACACTTTCTAGTAATTAGTGAATGAGGCACAGGAGACTTTATCTCCTATTATTTCTTTTCTTGTCAGACTTTCAGTCATTTATACTCTGGTATCTGTTGCAATCAAATATAAGCTATTCAACCATATTTAGTGATATATTCTGGTATCTAGATGATTGGTAGCTGGTGTCACTTGACAAAGTATTTTTGAATGTCTAAAATTCATGAACAGGAATCTATGTTGGTGGGAGCAAAGTAGTTCATTTTACGCGTGAGCAAAATATTGTTTCAGGAGACCCAATTCTCTTCGCTGTTCCCTTAAATTGCACGTCGCCTTCAAGTACAAATGTGTCTTCAACCTGTACAAATATTCCTGATTGTGGATTTCAACAAAAGGAAAGTGGGGTGGTTCTCTCTTGCTTGGATTGTTTCCTGGGTGATGGGCTATTGTACCGCTTTGACTATGGAGCCAGCCCTTCAGTTTTTCTTACTAAACTTCGAGGTGGGACATGCACCACTGCACAATCTGATCCTTCAGAGGCAGTGATCCATAGAGCCATGTACTTGCTTCAAAATGGTTTTGGAAACTATGATGTCTTCAAGAATAACTGTGAAGATTTTGCCTTATACTGTAAGACAGGTCTTCTTGTTCTTGACGAAGGAGCTCTTGGAAGGAGCGGTCAAGCTGCCTCTGTTATAGGTGCTCCTTTGGCAGCTATTGCTTCTTCGCCTCTTAAGTTATTCATGTCAAGTCCGGCTGGCTTAGTCGTAGCAACCGCTGGTATGTATTGTTTGACCAGGTATGCAACTGACATTGGTGTGAGGACTGATGTTACTAAGGTAAAAGTGGAGGAACTGACTTCGTTCAATAATTGCAAAAGCTCGAAGAAACGCATAAATGAGAACCATTGTGATTCAAGAGAGGTTACTCTCAATCAAACTGATACACCAGCTAAAAAGCGGCGAAGATGAGACTGAAATGAAATTAGCAGCGAGCCAGACTTCTCCCTAGCAAGTCGAAAAGCTTTTCTGCAGAAGAACAACATCAAGATGGATTGAGGATCTGAAGAAGTTTGGGATTAGTTTTTGTAAATCGCCGGACTAGTCCTTTATTCTTTTTCTTTCCTTTATTTTTCGCCAGCAAAATGATATGACATGTTTAGTTGGTGAAATCTCCTGTAATTTCTTATCTGGTCATTGTTGCTGCAACTTTGTTGGTTGCTTGAGGTAATGATTGATAAACTAATTAGTTCTTTTCTCCAATAAATTATATAATATATAGTCAACAATATTAGTTCATGTTGATTGAATTTGCTTCGCCATATACCGGGTATGTTGTTGTTGATTGAATTTGCTGAATGCAAACATTGTTGCTCAAGGAATACTTTCTAAAACAAGACTTCCAATACGCACATCAAAGAATATTAGTATCCTTCTATCTCAATTTATATGACACTTTTTTTTGTAAGAATTATTTTAAATTATAAATTTCTTTTAAAATTTTTTATTAAATTTTATGTCAAGATAAATAATATCACATAAATTAAGATAAAAAAAAATACTAATGTCATGTCGAGTCCTGCTATATAAAATAAATTTTTTCGTAATAATAGATTTAGTGATACGGCTAAAAAAAAATTAGATTATTATTGGCTGAAGTTAAAAGGATARAAGAAAGAGTTAAAATGACTAAAAATATGGATTAACAATCATTTTGTGACAAAGAAGTAGAGATGAAAGCCCCTGTGGGTCCCACCGCTCCATACCAATAGCAGCCTTCGTCTTAGGACTAGTGCGATATTAATCGCCATATTCATCTAGCTTTTTTGGCGAGCCAAATATTGAAATTGTTTTCTTCTTTGAATTCGTTATAGAAATTTACTAATTGGCGGGATAGAAAGTACTGTTTTCGATCCATTTCGATGGCGAATTTGTATGTGAGGGCTGCTCCGACGACGGATCTGAATCGGAATACTGAGTGGTTCACGTACCCTGGAGTCTGGACCATATACATATTCATCCTTTTCTTCTCCTGGCTCGTTGTGCTATCCATCTTTGGATGCTCCTCCGGCATGGCCTGGACCGTCGTCAATCTTTCTCATTTCCTTGTACGATCATTTTCTCTGTACTTTTATGATTCGAACTCTCTAATCTTTTGTTGTTGTTTTTAAAGGATTTTGAAATTGTCTCATTAATTGATCTGATTTAGGACTATGCGTTCATGATTACTTGATTATGTTATCATGTTGGAAATCTGGGATTTTGGGGGGGAATGGATCTTAGATGGGCTTTTTCTGTAGGATGAGCTGTATGATAAACCCACCTATGGCTACTTAAAGCCCGGATATTTGTTTTCTGCTTCCAGTTTGATTGACCTTACAGGTACAGGTCATTCTGGTACAGGCCTACGGTCCTTGTGATTTCTCAAATTTCACACCTCTGAGGCTTAAGCTTTTCTTACTTCCATTTTGTAACAATAGATTTCACTTCTGTACTCTGTTATATTCTTCTGGAAAATATTAAGATACTTAATACCTAAGAAATTTAGTAGGCGCTAATTTGTTTTTCCTTATGTGATGCTAAATTGTGTTACCTCCGCTATACCCTCCCTCGACCCACCTGTGGGATTAAATGGGGTATGTTGTTCTTTCCGTTGATGCTAAATTTTTTTATTTCTATAAAATCTGAATTATAGGAAAAATCCTGAATTTACCAGATGATATTAGCAGACCTTGGAAGCTTGTCGTGCACCTAGCCGGCTTTTCTGTCTCAATTGTGCATAACTTTGTCTTGTCCGTTTTCCTTCAGGTCACATATCACTGTTTTCACTGGAAGAAGGGAACACCATTTGCTGAAGACCAGGGTATCTACAACAGATTGACATGGTGGGAGCAAATGGATAATGGCAAGCAGCTTACTCCCAATAGGAAGTTTCTTACAGTTGTTCCTGTGGTGCTGTAAGTATTCATTTCATTGTGTAAATCATTGGCTGGGGCTTTTAGCTATATGTCAGTAATAGCTTTGTGCTTGCAATGATAGTTGAGTTGTATTTGGATCACTCGACTAACATAAAAATTTCTTCATAAGCTGCACCCAGACTATCAATCGCTGAGCTCTATCCCTATTTCTCTAATTATCCCAAAAACAAAAGGAGGAGATAAAATGCCCCCTGACTACCAATTCCTAAGCTGAGTAAGCTCTACTACTTGATGCTCGGCATTCTTCAACACGATGGTGTCAGTCATATTGTAGTACATATCCTTTTAAGACTCGTTTGATTCGTTGTATAAGAAAAATATAAATATAAACTTTGCATTATTCATACAACGTTCGAATTTCTGTATAAGACTTAGTGATGATAGTAAAGACTCTGCACTACTTATATAACATTTGATTTTTCAGTATGAACAAAATTATACGGGAATCTGTGTATTCCTTATGCAAGATAGAGCGTGATATGCTTAATATGTCAATTAGTAATTCTTGGTTTAGGTATTGTAATCTTTGCATAAGAATCTGTATATTACCATTCATGGTATAACAATCAATTCATTATTGTTCTGCGTAACAATCCCAAACTATAATCTCCATATAAGTAATGAAAGAACTAAGCAATTCCTTAATGCTGTGGGGTAAATAATGGGGTACATATTTACAATCCTAGTGAACTAAGCCCCTATATTATATAAAATATGTGTGTGGAGGTTGTGTGTCAACCAGAAGATTAATTAACATAGCCTTTTTAACACAAAATTGGTAATCTGGGGCTTAAGTTAGTTTGGGGATTTGAGGCGCACGTCACGAGATTGATACCTGCTATAAACCAAGTCTGGTATTTAAGTGGAGAAGAATAGAAGGATGGACCATTATCCTCCGAGTACTTTTTGGAGTCTGTTTGTGTGTAGTTGTTTAAGCCTGGATCCCTTGTAAACCTTCTGATACCTTCTTGGTGCTGTTTTGACGTATGAATGATCTTGCTGACACTTTTAAGGGTATATATACATGCTAGCCAAATTAGAAGAAAGCTGAGATGATAAAGAGGAAGGGGGAATGGTATGTGTCCTCGTCTATTATATTCACAAGTAACAATAGGTGCAGCCTTTGTTCTAATGATGTTGATTGGACATGATTGTTTGTCATTTGTCTGGTCTCTGCCAGCAGATACACCAGGGTCCCTCTTTTTCTCTTTCCCCGAGAAAAAAGATGCGTACATTTTAATTGATTCGTGCTTGTTTAAAACGATTTCACCTTTTCCATGATGTGCCTTTGCAAATATGTTCTAAATTTCTAACACTTGCTTCTTTCAATAGGTACTTGATAGCTTCCCATACAACTGACTATCAACACCCAATGCTGTTCTTCAACACATTCGCAGTTTTCATACTGGTGGTTGCCAAATTTCCCAACATGCACAAGGTTCGAATTTTTGGGATCAATGCAGATCAATGAGCTACATTCAATTTAAAACGTTTAGTTCACTCTACTCTCAGCTATGGTATTTGATCACTTTAACAATTTTGAATAAAGTGGCAACTCCTGTACAAATGCAAGATCTGCAAAGGGTAAAATTATATATAGTAAAAAATCAAGAGCTGATGTTGTTGGGTATGCTTAGCTACTACACTCTTTTCTGTTAACCCGTTGAGAGCAATATATTGCAACTTTGCCTCCATATTCTTTTGAACTATATCCTTTCTATGCTTGATTACCAGCGGAATTTACTCTTTTTCTTACGTAAATTTCTTAAAAGCAAAAGTTGCAGCTGGAAGTTCAAAGATCCTCGGGGCTGCAATTTTCTGTTTCTATGTTGTTTCTTTTTATTTTTGGCAGGTAGTTGAGACTGAGTACATGAGAAAAGATTATATAGAAATCTGTTGTAAGTGAGATTGGAAGTTCTAATAGGCCAATTGAGAGTCATCCATGTCTCTTTGCTATCATGAACTAACCCATTCCTGAGTAGCGCACACTAAGCTTTAAGAATGTGTTGATTTACACAACCAGCTACTTTTGTTGTCTTGTATATAGAAGTTGGCCATGTTTTCTTAATTAGACCAGTGCTTTGAATTTCGAAAGTGGCCAATAGCCACAAGGCAAGGATAAGGCTGCGCACACACCATTTTCTTAAGATCTCACTTATGTGATTACATTGGATATGCTGGTCTAATTAGAGAGAAAAAGAAGTGACCAGTTTCAAGAGACAGCCATAAAATGGCCAGCAAATTGCTTCGAACTTGGACTTTAGCGGTCTCTTGAATATATATCCTTGTAATTCAGGTTTGGTATACACTTTATTTACGACAACAACAATAACATATTCAGTATAATTTCACAAATATGGGATTTGGGAAGAATAAAGTGTCCGCAAATTTTATCCCTACCTCAGAAATAGAGAGATTGTGTCTGATAAATTCTCGGCTGAAGAGAAAAAGTAGTCCAAGTAATCCAGAAAAAAAAAAGTGAAAGTTCAAATATATCTTGATTACTATTTCTTTTAATCAATATTAAGTCAATTCACAATTCACATGCCATATCTGTCCGTGAATATGGAAGTTTTGACTTTGACCCCTACCTTATATATTATCATTTAAAAATACGGGAAAGGGTCAATACTATTCTTGAATTATTAGATTTGGTACAAAAATATCCTCCGTTAATCTTTCCGCTCCAAAATACCCTGATGTCAATCTATTGGCTCTGAAATGTCCTTTCTTTTGACGCCAAAATTTGAATAATTGTTAAACATTTTATTTATTACGTGACACTTCTGATTGGTTGATTTTTTAATTAAACTAATCTAATTAAAATCTAACCCAAACTTGGATCCACCCACCTTTTTCTACCCGCCCCATTTTATATCCCCCACCCACATAATCCACCTACAGCCTTCTTCTTCACCACATAATCCACCTACCGCCTTCTTCTTCATATGAAGAGAGGGAGTCGATGAGAGGTTGAGCGGAGGATTCTCCGACTATTATATATATATTTACTTCTCATCTGTCACTAAACAATTAGCTGCAGCCATGACCTTCAATGATCGAAAGCTGATGTTTGAATCCCTTGATAATTCCACCGGCAAAACTCTCTTATTGCAATTAGTTAATGTTGCAACTAATTGCAAATTTACAATCTGGTGGATTTGCTTGAGGCTGCATGTGAGGGCCCTTGACTTGAAGGTCCCAATTTCAATGACCGACTGTGTTAGTTAATGAGATTAATTGAAGTTTTTTCTCATTAGGTTGCATCTTGCATGTTATATCCTATTATGTCAAAGGATAGCAAAAATAAAAGAATGGAGAATCCAATATAAGATCTAGCACCATACTGCTGTATTGTCTCGTGAAAAAATCAAAGAATTTGAATTTGAGTTTTTGATGCCTGTTACAATTAATAGGAGATTCAGAGGATCAGCCTGTAGTTAACGTAAAAATATCAATGAGTGTATATTCTGAGTTGTAAAGATTTGGGCACGCCAAATTTTGGAAGATCTAGTTTATTTACATAAACATGATCCACCAGGGATCCATCGACACCTGAAATGTGATAACATCTTTGTTAATGGTCATGACAACGGACAAATTCTAGCTGCCGGAGAATCATTCGCTCAACCTTTCAGAAGGCAGTAAGTGGATATGTGGGTGGGGATATATAATAGGGCGGGTAAAAATACGTGGGTGGATTCGGGTTTGGATTGGATTTTAATTAGATTAATTCAATTAGTTTAATTAAAAAAATCAATCAATCAAAGAGTGACGCGTAATAAATAAATATTTAACAATTATTTAATTATCGGCCGTCAGCAAGTAAAGACATCGTAGAGTCAGTAGGTTAAAGGTGGGAGTATTTTACAGCGGAAAAGATTAATGAAAGATACTTTTATATTAAACTTAATAGCTCAAGGATAATTTTGACCCTTTTTCCGTTAAAAATATATAACATAGGAAGAGGGCTACACCATACCTCCCATTAACAGTTTCAATCTTGTTTAACAGGGTAGGTAATTAAGAATTCTACTGAACAAATGACTAAACTAGGAGGAGTCCTCCTAAACACATTTGTTAACAAAACCAAGGAACATCATAAGAGGAGAAGAAAAGGAAGTTCCTGCACATGAAGGGTAAGCAAATAAATGAACAGGTTATTCATCCGCTTAAAAGTTATTTGAACTAAATAAGTTAAAATATAAATCATAACTCAACTTATTTAATTAATATCTGAACTTCTGCACTAAAAATAAATTAATATTTGTTATGCATGTTTTGTGTTTTGTTCAACTTGAACCCCTCAAACAAGTCTCAAATAATTATATTGACTTATACAAAGTCTTGAATTCTAAAATAAAATGTTAAAATTTAAAATTTAAAATCGAGTTGTTATAACGATTCTAACTAAGCAGCTTATCCAAATACGAGAAGATTTTTTTCTAGCTATATGGTCAAGTTAGGTGGCTCTTTTAATTTCTTCCAATTCTAAGTAGGCGTTTGAACATGCGATTTCATTTCGTGATTTAAAATCATGAGATAAAATCAGTATTTAAACATGCAATTTCATCTCATGATTTGAAATCATGAGATGAAATTCCAAATTCCTAAAAAAATCTTTTTGTTGGAATTTCAAATCATGAGATGGACTTTTTTAAATAAAAAATTTGACCCACAAGTTTATATTTTGCAAACAAAAAAAAATCGTCATTTTATATTATACCAACAAACGGATCAGAGTAACAATGTTGGTTCGTCTTTTTGGTCATCTGATCGAGAAATGCATGCTCAACATGAGGAGATTGTCCATACTATATGGGGGAATTATATTAAAGAGTGGTTTACTACAACTCATGTTCAATTTTAATTTTTATTGAACTAAAGTTCGATTAATGAATGTTGTATTTTTATTTTTAAATGGCTTTGTGATAGTGTATTATACTTTGTTATAAACTTTTACTTATTTGGTAAGATTATATAAGAATTCAGATATTTTAATATTTTTCACAATTTATAAGATTTTTATGTTCATGAGAAAAAATACAACTGAAGAATTTTAAATTACATATCCAAATAAAATTTCAGCTTCATTTTATATAATTTCATATTATAATTTCATCTCGCATGATTAAAACGGACGCAAGAAACATCAAAATTGTTAGTAGAAGTTGTGTTAATCTCATGAGTAAATGAGTATGACAGCTTGCAGTTGCTGAGGTTACATGGTTGTCTGGCTTGTTAGAAGACTTGGGAATTGATATTTCTAAAACATTTCCAAGTTGCTTCAAATCTTATATTTCGTGACAGTAGGAAGTACATAGAAATTAATTGTGATTTTTGTGAGGAAGAATGATTAACTTTTTTCATGTTTGATCAGTCGACAAAATAAATTTCTTAAAAAATAACAAAAATAACGTCTCTAACGAGAGTAATAAAAATGAATTTCATTATTGACATTTCAAGTTTGTTGTCTACTCATCAGTCTCTAAACACCCAAC
>JACEIK010001621.1:156717-171082 GCA_018107945.1 Datura stramonium | reverse complement strand
TTGTTATATTAGATATATAATCTTTTTATTATATTTAATTAGAATAGATACTTTAAAAAAGTAAAAGTTGTACAAAATGTAATTAAAAAGATGAAATTTTAAATAGTTTGTATTTATGTAATTTTATTAAAGAAGTTATAATTTTTATAATTATGATTTTTAAAAACAGTACTTACGTAAGAAATTCTTTTGTTAATTCCAAAAGAACGTTGTATCTGAAAATATTTTTTAGCTGTATCTAAAAATTATATTGATTTTTGAAGTTATAAATAGGTTATATCTAGAGTTTTTCTAATTTGTATCTAGGATTTAGATTTGAATTTACGATGATGTTGTGTCTGAATATTTTCTTGGGTTGTGTCTGTGTATCCAACAAAATTGAAAAAATGTTGATACAACTATATTGAGCGAATAGATACATTATATCTAACTAAATTGAGCGAATAAATACAAAGTAAATCGTTGTATCACTGATACAACACGAATTTCATAAAATTATATCAATGATACAACACAAATTTCAAAAAGCTATATCAGTAATATAATGATAATTTCAAAAAATTATAGCACAAATACAATAAATTTCAAAACAATTATTATAAATCATAATTAAATAAATTATACTCTACTAATAATAATTATAATTCAAACTATAACTATTTACGAAAATTCATCAATAATGTCTGTGAATAGCAAGGTCAAACTCCCAAGGTAGCTTTACGCATATCATGAACTTGACTTTGCTGAAATCAATTTTGATGCTGAAATTTCACTTAAAAGATAAAAGGAACATGTATTGGAAATATTGTTTATAAAAAAATAAAATATGCTTCTTTACATGTTTATGTCTCAGAAAGAAAATAACTAAAAAGAATCACATGTATCAAATTAAACTTCGATTTCTTCATTTTTGAAGGTTCAGATGATATGCAATCATGTTGACCTAACTTGTACTTTATTCTTTTATGTATAATTATTAACTCAAAAGATTTGTTTTAACAACAATGATATTATTTTACGAAAAAAATAATAATAAAAAATCGTATATTGTAGTGCTTAGTATACATGTACAACGCACATGTCAAGAAACTGTATGTGTGAAGTCTGGCAAATGAAGCAGAGATTGATCCTACTGAAGCAGCCAGAAGACCTTATCACCAAACAAAAGAAAAAATGAAGCAGCCAAGGAAGTTTTCCCAAAGCATGGATGAACGGAACCAACAGGAAAGAATATATAATGGAAAATGGGAACCTCATCAAGATTTAACATAGAAAACACTCTTCCCTTGAGAGTTCCATTTCATCATTGTAACTTTTTATGATGAAGGCAAATTCAAATATCTATGCAGAATACTCCAATGTTGAGAATATATGAGACGGAAATCCAAATAAAGCAGGGTGGCTTATCCTCTTAGACAATCGGGTCCATCTCCCTCGCATAGCTGAGTGTTTGAGTGAAAAGCTGCAGTGGTGGTATCTCCTTGCAAGGCACGGAATCTTTTACTTTCTGGAAAATCACAAACCCATCTTTGATCTCCCACTCCAGATGTTCCTGCAATACACATTAGATTAGCTTACTTGAGGAAAACAACAATAGCAGTTACTTGTAATTCATCGCTCTATGTGCAGAGAAGAATGGCAACAGTGTAGATCAGGATTCAGACAAACACAACACTCAAAGGCCAACGACAAAACTGGCAGGTACACATCCAGTATCTTCGAGAATGAGAGAACAAGGTTCGATTACAGTACGAGGGTTTAAGGCAATGATGGACAAGCCACTGGTGTTTGGTTTGCTAATGGTTTAAAGGGTGGGGCAGTGGCTATCATCTGATTTTACCATAATATTCTCTGATGCCGAGCAGGACTATTAGGAACTTGATTAATATTCATCCTAGGTTTCCCAGCAGTTTCAAGGATGACGATTGATCTTCGAAGATTTGAGTCCAGGGGAGTTATTGAGTGTTTGTCACACTTTAGTTGCAAAGTTACTGAGACATGTATAACATATATCTGGATTCTGGCATACTACTAGGGAGAGATATAAGAAATGTCAGAAGATGGAGCTGGTAATTCAGAATGCTGAAAGGCGGCTAGCAGAATGCAGTAGTATTAAGTTAGGTAAGTTGGAACATATAAAGAGGGCTCTATCTACTCTCTGTACCTACTTTATGTCCTTGGAGCCTCTACCAGCATATATTGCTCACAGAACAGAGAGATGGCACCATAAAGATTTTTATGTGGGAGGCTAAGCAAGGTGAGAAAAAAGTTCCATCGAATACAGTGAAATATGTGACTTTCCTATTTGTGAAGGAGAACAGGAAGGGACTATAAGCAAGAATATGGAGGCATTTACTCATGCTTTGTTGGGTTATTGAAGATTTGTGATTGAGGGGCAGCCTCGGAAAAGAGTAATAATAAGAGAAGCATGGTCTGGAAAGCTGGGTATGGAGGACTCTTGGTGAAAGTAGAGAAATTTTGCTAGTAGAGGAGTATTTTGTGTGAAAGCAGCTCATAACTCATGCATTGAAAGAAACTGCATAATATGTTCTGGAGTTTCTGTACCATCCAGCTCTGTAGGCAGTAGCATTTATTGGTCGTGGCGGTTACTATAGAAAGCTAGAATCCCCCTGAAATAACATGTCTGGATGGATAGCAGTTCAAGATGCTTCTTTAGCACAGAAAAATTTAAGCAAAACAGGTTTCATGTATAGCAGATCTCAACAGGTGTAGGTTGAGGCTTACATGATTGATTGATTAACTGATGGGAAAAAAAAGAAGTGCTTTCTGAGGTACTAAGGAGAGAGAAATATTGTTGTTTTGGATATTCAGTTTAGGCAAAACTTGAAAGATTGGAGTGGATGACTTACAGGAGCTATTACACCTACTTTTTAGAGAGGAGATTATGGTAGAAGGATCGGATTGCTGGAGTTACATGCACAGAAAAAGGGTAATTCTCTGTTAAGTCTTCAGTAGTTTTCTGCTTAAAGGCAAGTTTGACTCTCCAGCCAGGGCTCTTTAGGTAGCTTATGCACCAAAGAAAGTGAAAAATTTTATATTTCTGTTGACAGCAGCACATGTAGCTATTTTAACAGAAGAAAATTTGGGAAAAGGAAGACTTAACACAGTAGCTGGTGTTTCCTCTCCAAATGGATGGATATGAACATTTATTGACGCACTGTAGATTTGATTTAAGACTTTGGATTATGAAGGTTAACCTTAGAAGAACCACTTGGTTTATCAGGCAGCATGAAGACCCTTTTATAGAGCTGGCAAGGAAACTGAAGTAATAAGAGAGACAAGCACGGTAAACGATCCTGAATGCGTGATGTGGAGAATATGGAGAGAAGAACCAGATGAAAATTTGAAGCAATACGATATTCTGTGTCCCAATATGAAAACATCGTCATGCTTTTGTGTACTTCTGGAGCACTCAAAGCTCCCTCCCCCCCAAACCCCAATTTTCTATTTTTGGAGCTTTTAACTCAGAGCTTTCTGACTTCCTTAGAATGTCATTTGCTAAAATATTGTTGTATAGCACTACCTACCTTACACACAACTTGCATATTTGTATAATAGAACTTATCTCAAAACAGAAAAAGGAAAAGGGGTAGAGTTTACCTCCCTAACATATTCAAGTAGTTCCTGGTCTGAGGAGAACATTTGTCGGGCATTAATAGAAAGACAGTCATAAGCCTTCTCACTGCATCCAGCTATCTCGTCCCTAGCAGTGACAATATGACAGACACCACTTAATCTAAATCTGAAATCGTCAAATGGAATTATGATTGTATACAACACGATTGATTGGCAATCAGCATTGGAACCAATTTTCATTGACAAAGTTGTAAATTGTCAGGCTAAAAGTGTGCTTGGCAAGACAGTTTCCAAAAACAATTCAGGTTAGTTAGAATAGGTAATCTGAAAGTTCTTTTAAAGTCTTTTAAAGGAGTTCTGCCAATAGCCATATATAGGTACTTTTGGTGCTATCCAATATTTCGCTAAAACCAATGGAACATACCTCACAGTCTTTGCTAGCAAGTCCATGAAATAAGTGTAGGTTGCATCAGGCACGGACTGCCTCGCACTCAACACAAGGTGGTAAGCCCCTTCCATGAAGGATTGCTCCAATTCCACTGCATGTTGTATACAAGGGTTGTCCAAAGCACAAGGAGAAAGCAACTCTAGTTCGGTGTGGAATTCAGCAATTCTATTCTGTACAAGGAGTCTCAAAAGATTGAGACCTAAGATTGGATATTCTTGTGCAGAAGGTGGAAGACAGCTACTGTTCCATCACCAAAAAAAAAGCACAATTATTAAATAAAAGTGCACTGCAGCAAGGAAGCAGACTCAACACCTAGATCTTACTATGATAGAACAAAGATGTAACAATAATAACACCAATAATACTTAACATGCTCTATTCTAAACCTTAAAGAAAATAATTAGTTGGAATGGGACCTTGAAGCTTGAAGATAAGCGTAGTAAGGTGCCAATCCAGTTGCAATATAGCTTTGATGTAGAAAGCTTATTCTGCCACCTCATTTGATATAGGTATTTGACTTGTGAACGTCAGATTTTTTTCCCCATTTTTTGAATATATATCAGTATGAGATGATAAGCAAAGTTAAAGTGTGAGGTTTCAGCTGGAAAAAGTCCCTCTCAAATGCATCCTGGTCCTCCATCTTCACAGCTAAAATAACTGCATGCTCGTATATATCTCCTGTAAATTGCTATAGCATTGATCATTATGAGTGTAGACAACAGGAAAACCATACACCTATACCAAGCTCCAAATATAGACAGCTAACAAAATCTATCAGTGTAGCATCTGAAAGCCTGTGAGAATTCCACCAAATAAACAAAAGATTGAGTACGAGAAAACTGAAATCATAGGTAATAAAACTGTTGTCCTTGCTAGCTTTGTGAAGCTATCTGCAATATGTTCCCTGAGAATGAACTGTTCCAAATCAACAATGATGCTGGTGAAGATCAACTATCCCAATAAAATCATTGGACATCATTGTTTGGTGGAACTCTAAAAAGATGAGAAGCTGCTTGCTGTGCTTTCAGTTTCGTGGTAGCTTCAAGAGGACATCATTGTTTGGTGGAACTCTAAAAAGATGAGAAGCTGCTTGCTGTGCTTTAAGTTTCGTGGTAGGTTCAAAAGATCTCTTTTTCGCCTAAATGGGCCTCATAGAATATAGGTCTTGTCTTCTTCACAGTTGCTGATTTCCTGTATAACTCTCACACATGAAAATGTGAAAGCACCTGTATTCATCTTTGACTCTTTGTTTAACAGTTCCATCTTACTCTCTTTCAGTGGATGGTATATTACTTTGTGTACTTTCTAGCGATGTTTCAAAAGGCAGTCATGAAGATATGCCTATATGTCTTGAGGCAGTTAGGTCATTGGTGGAAGTGAAAGTCCTGTGAGGCATATGCCTTTTGGCGTGTTTAAGTCACCACATTTTGTTTTAGTAACTCACACCAGACAGAGTTTCAGTCCTTCCTTACGAAAAACGTGGAAATTGCAAGAAGTTTTACCAAAGAAATAAAACATGAACAAAATAAATTTAAACATTTTCACAGACACCACTTGGGTTGTTGTATTTTCAGAGACACATCCTATGTTTTTACAAACTATTATGACTGACCACATGTTCTTTTTCATTGTACTAAATATAACATACAATTTTACATGTTTATACAGTTTTACAAAGTATGAGAATAGTTTTTTTCGTTTTAATTAAAAAAAATTAAAATATAAGAAAATATTAATCTCAAAAGGAGAAGGGCGCGCCTCCCCTTGAAATGGGTAGGATAACCTTATGCTTTAACCTATCTAAAACCTACTTTCTACTTTAGGAACATATAACATACAAGTTCAAGAACAGAACATTTTGTCCCCAAAATAATGCCCACTACAGCCAAAGACTCGCAATGGACAACCAAAAGGCAGCATCTTCAGAAGCCATTAGCAAAAATTATTTAAGAAAATTACACAAATAAAGGTGTAACATATTACTTGCAATTGTCAACTCTTGGATAGCATTAAGCGTTTCTTGGAATAGGGGAGGCAGGCTCCTAAATCCGGTCAATAGAACCTGCAACATTCAAAAGAAGATAACTGGAAATAGAGTACTTTAACACTGATTTCAACCAGTGAGAAGTATACTGTTAGTTGAATGATGCGATTACCTTCAGCTAGGAAAGAATTGTAGTGCAAGTATCGAAATCATTCCGCATAATTGCAGCTTTGTATCGTTCGAATAGCTGTGAAATCTGTGTAAGTTTTTGATCCATGGCTCCTCTTCTTTTGATCCATGGCTTCGCTTCCTCGCTTCCTCGCTTGCCTTCTGTGTGTTGAATAGGAAAATTTCCTAAATAGCCTCTTGTAGGACTTCTCTTTGAAGATAGGTCATAATTGCATAGTTAATTGAAAATAATCTTTGCACAAAAATATCTCAATCTAAGAGCCAGCGATTGGGAGGCCAAGAGTAATTCTTTGAGAAAATCGGCTAAAAAAACATATTATTCAATCTATTCTCATGTTATTCATGATATATATTTTTAACTTGGCGTTCATTTCGAATGTACAGTAAGGTTATAAAAATTCAGGAGAAGTGACTGAACATATTGTAGGTGTCAATTGTTATTTGGCTCCTGATACTATATTTGAAGCAGTTATTCAAATTTCTTGTGATATGCAATGGAAACAGGTTTTTACTAATAATAAAAAAGGTTGAACGTGAGACTGTTAAAATGTTTGATCAATACTAAAATTATTTTTAAACAGAAGTAGAAGCAGTTTTTTTATTATAAGAAAGAAGCTAAATGTATTTGTTCGAAGCAGAAAATTATTTTAGAAAACAAACCAAAATTAAACCCGATCATTAATACATATCTACCAATATATTCCTCGTCAATGTATTAGCATATCTCGTAAGTTTAATTTTTATTGCAACTTAAAATTCTAGGATAATTTGTGTCGTTATTGGACATCAAACATGCTAAACTTTCTAGCAACCTTCCTTTTTAAGATGAAATGGTAGTAATCTTACCTAGTGACTATTGTTTTACTGCTGGTTGAACTCGCACTAATTTAGAAATCACTTGTTTCTCTTTGTATTCCAAATTTTATAATTACTCTCATTATAAGAATTATAAAAAATTTAATAGAAAAAGATTTCGAGAAATTATTCAAAATTCAGAAAATAGAAGTGATAACAATAACCAAATAATGTGACAACCGAAGCATAGTAAATAAGAAGTAACATAAATCGTAAGACAGACAATTATGAGAAAAATGTTATTATTACTGATATGAATGGGAAAATAGGTATAATACACCAAACTACCATCAAGTCTATCATGTCCTGAAGCGAGACAAAGCTCAATTACCTACTAACCTCTATCTTAAGCTGCGACCTCCATAACCTTTTATCAAAGATTAGGTCCTCAGTAAGTTGAAGATATGTCATGTCCTGTTTAATCACATTTCCCTAACACTTTTTTAGCCTACCTCTACCTCTCCTTAAACTCACCACAACCAACCTCTCATGCCTTCTTGTTGGGGTATTTGGGCACGTCCTCTTCTCGTGTCCAAATCATCTTAGTCTCGCTTCCCTCATCTTGTCCACCACGTATGTCATTCCTTTCTTGTCCCAGATATATTCATTCTTAATCTTAAATCTCATGGTATGTCCATACATCCACCTTAACATCTTCATTCCTGCCAGTATTATCTTTTGAACATGAGAGTTTTTAACTGGTCAACACTCCGCTTTATACAACATAGTCGACCTAACCACCACTTGTAGAACTTTCCTTTTAAGTTTTGATGGTATATTTTTATCACACAGGACTCCATAAGCGAGCCTCCATTTCATCCATACCGTACTAATACAATATGTTACGTCATCATCGATTTTCCCTTTGTATTGAATTAAAGACCCAAGATACTTAAAACTTTCTCTCTTGGAAATAATCTGTGTATCAAGCCTCACTTCTATGCTACCCTTATGCGACACGTCACTAAACTTGCACTCCATCTATTCAGTTTTGATCCTGCTCAATAATTAAAGCAAACACCAAATTATTGTAGGAAAATTTCAGCTCAATGCCTTTGGGCCATCTAGTTTACAAAATACGTACACGATGTATAGGTAGTGTATACTTTATACTAAATATACATATACTATGCATATAATATTTTACCTATATAATTACATAAATAGTGTATACTTTAACCATATTAATAAATTAGACTATCAAAGGATTCAATTACGTTAGCTTTCCATTATTGTATGTAGGAAAAGTGTATTTCTCTCGACATACGCATCAGATATAACACCAAATAACCACATTTTAAGGGCATTTGCAAACTTCATTGTCGCGAATTTGAATTGAATTTGAAGGGGTTGAAGTCACTAAACATTAAACTTGGGCTATTATTTAAATAGGGTCCTAAAAAACGGTTACACATTGGATGGAACTAGGCGTTGTCTCCTTATCCGATCTCTTTCTCTCTTCTTCCATCACTTGCTGCTATTCGAACCGATTCTCCTATATGCAGTAGTTTCAGAAGCAAATCATCAAGAAGAGAAATGGCGTCTTCTTCTTCATTATTATCCCCATCTTTGACCTCCACATCCTCAATTCCCTCACTCACACGCCCATTCACCACTTTCCCTATAAATTCCACTTCTTTGTATCCCAAAAATGTGAGCGCTTCTGTAGATCTAATTATGAAGGCTCAGACTCTGGATTTTTCGGGTTCCTTCTTCGAGGGTGGGTTCGGGGGAGATGACGACCCATCAACTGCTCTTGGGTCGGGCATTGCCGCTGTTGAAGATAAAGAGGAGCCTCAGTGCCCTCCTGGGCTTCGGCCATATGAAACTATGGCGGTTTTGAGGCCTGACATGTCTGAAGATGAGCGACTCACTCTTACCCAGAAGTATGAAGAGGTACGATGGTTTGAAGAGATTGATGGGTTGTACATTGGTTAATTTCGGTGTATAGCTTCGTTTTTCTACAATAAGATTAACCTCAATAGTTGTTAAAATTCTGTATGTGTTATCTGTGTGATTTAATTCTTGGTTTGGTTAATTGAAAGTTTAGAACATTGCAGAGTTTACAAGTCTAGGTTCAAGACAGAAAATGTCATTCATCTCACTTGTATCGAGAATTAGCAAGAGAAAAATAAATGCAGGAAGAAATAGCAACTGGAAATAATTTATATTCTGTATCCTGTCAGGCTAAAAAGATTAACAGCAGTGATGAACATTCAACCATATAAAAACCCTTTAAAAAAGGACTCTTTCACTTGCTATTGTTTTCTCCTGGTGAATGTCTCACAAATGATTAGAGAAAATAAGTTTATTGCAGAAACTGTGTCCTGCATTTCTTGCTTTGCTATGCTAAAAGTGGATGAATGAAATAAGGAAAATTTTGAGGGGTTGATGATTTAAGCATGGGATTCTTAGAGTATACTCTTTCCTTTTTTCTTTTCTCCTCGTTAGCGTTTAGGCACTTTATGAAAAATGAGCTTTTGAATTTCGCAGGCTCTCTTTTTTCGTTTAGGCATAACTTAACCACATCTGAGCATGGAGTTATGAAATGAGTGAAAAGAAACTAATTCCGTGCTTTTATGCTTCTATTTTCATTTTGCTCATTCCCGTGGACATGAGTAACACAATACGCTATTTACTTTTTATCTTATTCTTTTCTTCTGTTATGTTTATTAATAACAAAAAAGATATTTGCCCACAACTTAGTTCCCGTTTGGCCATACATTTTGAAGTTGAAAATTGAAACTTGAAAATTTGAGTTTTTGAAGTTGTGATTTTTGGAATTTGAAGTTGTGTTTTGACATGTATTTTACTTGGAAACATCAAGATTTGGTGAAACATGGAAAAAAAAACTACATAGAATTATGTAAAAGTACTCGGTGGCAACAAACTATGTCTCATCTTTCACAGACAAATGAATGGAAAACATATCCCGCAGTTTGTGAAATCCGTGATAAACCAAGATAAAAAAGAGGAAACTTTATATGTTAAAATTTTATCCCAAAGACTATACAAGCATACATCTTCCTCTTCTCCACCCTCCCACCTATGTTTTTATCCAAACATTATAGCAATTCTGCTTTTCTAGCATTTACTGTTAAATAGATGCACCAATAACCACTAACATTATCTGTTTGTTTTCTGGCTCAACTGCTCCATTTTACCATACAAGAACCTACTTGAACCCCATCTACCAGAGTTTGGGAGGGAAGAAACCAAAAAAAGAAACTACATTTCTGTACCATCTCTCATTTCCCGTATATAGGAATGTCTTATCCTTAATGCTGTTATAGCACTGATCTCATTTTCTCTGGTTTGGTTATTGCCCCTCAGCCCACCATAACCAAAAGTTCCCATAGACAATCGATGAGAGTATGACTTGTATTACTTTCATTTCTCCTTAATAAACTGACATACAGTCTATGACAACTGTAGGTCTAACAATTAAATCTAAGAACTGTCTCCTCTCTGAGCCTCCACTACCCTACTCAAAGCCTCCACCTACATTATAAAGTGTAGCAAAGCTGCTTTTCTTCTTTAGGACCGCAGCAACTCTCTTTTTCCTTCCCCCTTTTTTTGATTGACCAATAACTTTTGTTTCTTGCAATCAGTTCTCGGCCAGATTCAATATCTCTTCCCTCTCTTCTCCGTCCTCCCTGAGCAGTTACTGTTGAAAGTCAATAAACATTCTTACTTTAACAAAACCATTTTGCTTTATCAGATACATCTTCTTATTTCAGAAATAAATACCTTAATTTGGATTCTTTTTAAGTGAATTTCATTCCGTCAGTATCATTTTGATTTCAGGTCAATGTTTAATTGGTCTCTAAATAATTATTACAATTCTGATCTTTTATTGCAGATAATTTATATTTCTTTCTTTCTTCATTATAGATTGATACCGTTTATGTTACAAAGCTTACAAAGTCCTGATGTTTTTTTCCCTCAAGTTCAATTGCACAAGATTGTCAATTTTGAAATAAGATTCGACCTCTGGGTCTTAGACAAGTGTTTCCAGGTGTTCTCCAATGTCTTTTTTCTTTTACTTGGACAGTTGCTTGTCGCTGGTGGTGGCATGTATGTGGAGGTGTTCAACCGAGGGGTTATTCCCCTTGCCTACAGCATCAGGAGGAAAAATAAAGCTGGAGAGACCAATACTTACTTGGACGGGATCTACTTGTTATTTACTTACTTTACAAAACCCGATTCCATGACAGCTCTTGAGGCAACACTTAATACTGATGATGATGTTATTCGATCGTCCAGTTTCAAGATAAGGAAAAGAAAATATTAGGCAGATTAGTTAGTCTGATTCGTTTAGCATTGAAAGGGGACGTCAGCATGGAGACAGGTATTGCTCATCTCACCTCACTAATGCGATTTTCAGACTTTTCCAAAGTAGGTGTATCAATTTCTAATTTTTGTAAGATTACTGAAAATTGCAAATACATTCTTTTGTATACTGTAATTCGGCTTCAATACAATCATTAGCATTATTGAGCAGCTGATAGCCCTATCTGAGGCTCGAACCCAGTGTGTCAATATTCTTTTTGTTTTCCAGTCTCTTTTGGTGCCAAGTTTGGTTTCTATTTCATATGTTATAGATTTTAAAGTTTTCCATTTAAAACATGAGAAGTTACATAATCTCCCTCTTCTTTCTCCTTTCCTCCCTCAGACTATGGCTGGTAAGAGGGGGATTTGGCACCTTAGAAAGGTTTTGATTGACTTTTTTTGCTCCTAATAGAAGTTGAGAAAATGATTTTGTTCAATTGCATCCATAGGTGAGACCTAATGTTCTGACAATTTATTGTAGACCCCCAATATTATTTTATATAACCCAGGATATACCAACCTAATATAGTACAGTAATTATTTCGATCATATTTTTAAAGTGCATTCTCCATTAGCCTTTCCAACTAGCGGTATCACCAGTATAGTATGTTAACTTCATAATAATTAACCAAAACACAGTTATAGTTATAAGTAAAGGTGAACATACAGTAATATATGAAAAAGAGATCTATTTGCCTCTACTTTGATTACATTGTCTTTTTTTCTCTTTTTGTTTGTGTGTGTGATGGGAGGGTCGGCTGTGTTGATTGCTTATTGAAAGGAACAACTTGTCATTGCTTTGTTTATATAGTCAGTTTGCTCTTAGTAGAGTTAAAGACATAAAACCTCCATTTGCAAAGAAGATAAACTGAGTTCAAACTTAATTCAACTAGGATAATTCATGCAATTTCAGATTTGTTTTTTGCTGCAAAAGATACAAACACACACACACGCACACATGGACGCACAACTGCATCATATAATCATATTACTTAGAGGACATTACTAGACTTAAAAGGGACCAATTTCAGATTGAAAATTCTAGAAAATGTAGCAAGCTCCTATAGAGGTATATTAGAAGGATACTCTTTTGGACGTCTCTTTATAGCATCTCTAATATACCTCTCTTGTTCTTGAAGATGTGGTGGAATTTGATCATAAACATCAGTAAACAAATCTGCCAACGGAGGTTTCTCTGCTTCCTCAGCAGTTTGAATTGCTTGCAACACCTACATTGAAAAGAAAATCAACAAATAATAGAATAGAACAAAAATCATATCAAATACATTTTAGGTATTTGAATCTTGAACCTGCTCTTTGATATTTCCCCGGAATTCGAGTTCCTCTTCGTCACTCCACCAGCCATTTTTCTGTATCCATTTTCTGAATCTGGTGACTGGGCATTGTCTTCTCCAGTACTCAATTTCCTCCCTGGATCGGTACTTGGTTGAATCATCGGACGATGCATGGTCACTTACTCGATAAGCCATGGCCTAAAAAGTGTTACGTATATATATATATACATACAAATGGAAGTTTTATAAGCATGAAAACTTCAAGGGAATAGTAGCTACTAGCTAGGAAGCTGAATTTCACACCTCTACTAATATTGGCCTTTGTTCCTTAATCGCCATAATGCGAGCTGCACGAATAGCACTATAAACTGCAAGGGCATCATTGCCATCCACTCGAATACTTCGAACTCCATAAGCTTGCCCTTTAATCACGACTCCATCACCTACCATTAAAAAAGAATCAGAGAATGTAGCTCAAGTTATCCTGAGGTAGGAACCGTATTTGATATGATGGAAGTCAGTTTCGAAAAAAATGACTGATTTTCTGATTGAAATTGAGTTTAGGGGGAATACATCGAAATTGTTCAGCGACAGGGGTGCTAATAGCCCATCCATTGTTGCGGCATAGAAATATAACAGGAGCTTCCAGAACTGCCGCAAAATTCAAAGCAGCATGGAAATCTCCCTGAAAATAATTCAAGATCACAAAAACTCATAAATAAAACTACTTTATCTTCTATGTGAAAAAAAATCCGATAAATTATACTCACTCTGGTCCATATTAATTTCTAGGAATAAGTAGTTTCTTAAGGAATGTGTCAAAGACAAAAAACGCCAAATTATATGGGAGTGAAGGGTCAAAAACACACCTAAAGCATTCAGATTTTTTGAGTTTTCTATCCAAACTATTAGGTGTGTGAGTTTCGTACCTAAACTATCATCAAATGTTTATCAAAACACACTTAAACTATTAGTTGCTCACTTTTCCTACCTGATATTTCAGGTGGAAAAATTGAGCAATTGATAGTTGAGGTGTATTTTGATAAACATTTGGTAATAGTTCAAGTAGGAAACTCACACACCTGAAGTTCGTATATGAAACTCAAAAATCCTTAATACTTTAGGTATATTTCCGACCCTTCACTCAATCATATGGAAGACAGGAGGGAGTAGTAATAAACTCAATCACCTCACTAGTGGTACCATCTCCAAAATAAGCGACAACACAAGCCTCCTTTTTATCCATTTTCAGAGCATAAGCCACGCCTACAGCCTGTGGGAGCTGTGTGCTGGGGAAATGAACAACATAAGTAGTAGTACTTATTTAGGCGATACATAATAACATACCCAGTGTAATGTGCAATTCCCCCAGTAGAGTGTGGAGAGGATGGTGTATACGCAGTCTTAGCCCTACGACCTTACCTTGTGAAGGTAGAGATGGGTTGTTTCTGATAGATCCTCGGCTCATGTAAAACATAACAAAATCAAATACGGAAAAGAAATACAATAGTGAAGCAGTCCTACTGAAACAATATATCATGTATGATCCGTGTAATCTCAGAAGTGCAGTCTAAAAGACTAGTATGTACGCAGTTCTACCCCTACCTTGTGATGTGAAGATAGAGAGATTGTCTCCAATAGATTATCATCTCAAGTAAAGCATAT
>JACEIK010001621.1:120472-156699 GCA_018107945.1 Datura stramonium | reverse complement strand
ATATATATATATATATGATCTGAATCAATCTTGTGTTTGGGAAAAGGATATGAGATTCTTACGCAATAGTTGAAGAGACAGTGAAGTAATTGAGCTTGTTAGAACCATAATGTATTGGCATTTGCCTGCCTTTTCCATTGTCACCCTTATTTCCAAGCAATTGGCTGGTAAATTCTTGCAGGGTGAAGCCACGCCATAACAGAACTCCAGACTCCCTGTACTGCAAATCAAAATAAAACTGTAAACGTTACATTTTTATCTACCGTTTTAAAAGGCAGGTGAGCGTTTTACCTCACACGAAACAGGAGAGTCGGATTTATGAGTAATTAGGACAAACATAGTGTCAAGTTCACATGGTTAGTCAGGTATGTTGGTTATATCTTCAACACGATTATAATTAGTGCTAAGAACCTTACAAGGTCGAACCCACCAAAATAAAACTCTGAATCCTACCTCCGACTCTAACACCATATTGAATTCATTGAACATTTCGTCGAAAAATTTAAGTTATTAAAGAAAACATACATGAAACTTTTTTCTCTATAGTTAGTGTTCATTTTTCTTCTTCCAATACCTGAGGCAAAACAATGTCATCTGGAGTAAGGGCAGCAGCAGAAGCTATGTTAATGACTTCTTCTCCAATAGTGGTGAGATAAAAGGATAATCTGCCCTGTTTTTTTGCTACATCAAAAATGTTGTCCATTATTTGAAGGGTCACCATTTTGCTATACATCTTCACTGCTAAATCTTTCCCCACCTAATCAAGCACCAAACCACATTAAATTCACTCTTTTTTTAAAAAAATAAAGGAGATTTTTGAATCTTGTGATCGTAAATTAATTATATATAAATATTGAAATGCCCTTTGAATTTATGGTTATAAACATGCATGCAGCATGTCTGGAAGGATGTTGGAATCAAAGAGTTACTCTCTCCGTACATGTTTATTTGTCCAGTATTGACTTGACTCACCCCTTATGAAGTAATAAATAGAATGACTATTTAACTGTATCACTCTCTCAATATAATAAATTCAATGTTTTGAAAAATATATTGAGAAATGATATAGTTAATGTGAAGTATAAATCAGGATAAGTGATAAATTATCTCTTGATTTTTTAAATTGGACAAATAAAATTTGATATTTATTTTTAATATAGTGAAAAAGTAAAAATGAAGAGAGGAATTACTACTTATTAAGAGGGTGTTTGGTTTAGTTTATAAGTTGGTCAAACCAGCTTATAAGCTCAAAGAGTTACTCTCCGTACATGTTTATTTGTCCAAACATTGACTTGACTCACCCCTTATGAAGTAATAAATAGAATGACTATTTAACTGTATCACTCTCTCAATATAATAAATTCAATGTTTTGAAAAAATATATTGAGAAATGATATAGTTAATGTGGGAAGTATAAATCGTGATAAGTATAAATTATCTCTTGATTTTTTAAATTGAAAAATTAAAAACTGCAAATTTGAGTGATAAAAAGTTAAAAACTAAAAAAATTAAAAAAATTAAAAAAATTAAAAAAATTAAAAAAATTAAAAAAATTAAAAAAATTAAAAAAATTTTTTTAATTTTTTGTAGTGTTTGCCTTACTCAAAAAGTGCTTAAAAAAGTTTCAAAAGCCAAAATTTGGTAGATACCAACTTTTTATTTTGGCTTATAAGTCATTTAAATTTGACCAAACTATTTACCCTTTCCATAATATTTTCTTAATTTCAATAATACCTCACTAAAATCTTGACAAAGCATTATTTTTTTTGTGCATATTAGAAAAAATAATTAAAAATTTGAAAAAAATAAAATAAAATTGAGATAGTATTAATTCATTTAAATTATTATATTCGAGTTTACAACAAAAATAGAATTATACTCCTAATAAAAAGTAAAGGGGGAAATTTTATTTAAATTATATATTTTAAAAATTAAAAATTTTTAATTTTTAAAAGTTAATCAAGTTGATTTTAAGAATTTTTTAATTATATTATATTATTAATTAATTAACTTTAATTATTTTAAATATAAACATCATAGTAATTAACTTTTATGTTCATAAATAAAATTAAGCAGATTTACCATTTGATTCCAAAATAAGCGCTAATAAATATTAAATGGGAGAAATTTTATTTTGTGAGTCATATAACCCGTGATACTATGTGGAGGCACTTTATAACTTGGACATGTGGATTTTGTGGTCTCATAAGTTTAATTAAAAGAATTATAAAGATAACAAAGTTCATATTATTTCTAATTAGGTGCCTATATTAAAAGGAAACTTAAAAGCAAAAAGAATAAATAAATAAATAACTTAAATATTAAATAAAGGAAGTCATAGTAGTGGCATTTATGGCTGCTTAAGTAAAAGTTTTATTTCAGATTTTATAATTAGTGATTTTTTTATTTTGATATTTAAGTCTAGTTTTAAAAAAGGCAAGGCTTTATATTTGTATATTTTGAGACTCCGCTGGAAAAAATAAAAGATTGTACTCAAAGAATATGGAGGATGTACATTATATTAAAACTTGTTATTAATTTATAGCAAATTAGACATTTTAAAAAAGTATAATTTTAAGATGATAATAAAAATTTCATACAATCGTACATATATCAAAGAGACACTCAAAGATTATTGGGATGATTTTGAAAATTCTAAATTTAAACTAATTATATATAATAAAAAGTTAATAAAAATTAATATAATATAATTTTTTTAAAAATAACCGATCAAACCATATCATTAAGGAATTTAAGAAATAAAGTACTTTTCTACTTTAATTGATTGCACGAAAAAGAATTTAAAACATACAAATATAAAAAATATTTATACTTTTAAATTAGACTTAAATATCGTAAAAAAAATCATCAATTATAATATATGAAATAAAACTTGCCTAGCAGCCATAAATGCCTTAGTTATGGCTTCTGAGTTTCTTTTTTTTAATTTATTTTTACTTTTAAGCTTCTTCCTCAACATAGGCTCCTAATTAGAAATAGTATAAACTTTTATTTGTTACCTTTTTTATAATTTAATGAAATTAAAAATTCACATGTCAAGTTATAAAGTGTCTCACATAAGTAATGTTGGTTATATGACTGCTATAGTAAAATTTCTCGCACTATGTACCAAACACATCAATAATTTTTTCACTTCTTCAAAGACTTTCTTATATCTAAATACATAATTACTTATTTATAAAATAAATTTCAATATTTAAAAAGTGCTCTAAGCACTTATACTTAAAAATCACTTTTTTCAGCTAAACTAAATGGACTCTAAGGCATAAGATACATAAAAAGCGAGTCCGGCATCGAAACGTTCATAATTTTTTTAAAAGAATTCAAAACAGACGGTTTTTGACTTACCAAAACGGACACCTCATTGGTAAGATTACGAAATTCTCATAATTTATTTTTTTTTAATTCAGTAAACCTCGTACGCTGATCAACAAGGTTCAGTGAAATTTTTTTTTTTGGCAACGAGGTTCTTTTCTATTTTATCTAATTTTGCTGGAGGTACAGTGAACCTTGAGAACCTCAGCAAAATTAAGATATGTATGAATAATTAAGTGATATGTTGTATTCAGTATTTAGAAGTTGAGCCAGAGGTATTATGAGCTGTTGAAGCTACCAAGTTTTAATTAATATAAATAAATTCTAGTGCCACGTATAATTGTTATCATCAATTAGTATCAAAATGTTAGACCACTGATTCCTACTTTTTATAATGAAAATAAATAAATTAGGCACCCTTTGCTATTTGAAATAAAATTTCGTCATTCTAATGTTCTATTAATTTTTAATGACCTATTTTTTAATAAGGTAGATGAAAAAGAAGAATATGCTATTTCGAAAAGTCCGAAAGATAAATATAAACAATATCTTATAATATATTACATATAATTCGTAAAAGCATTTTTGGAATTAATTTTAAATATAATATAATAATAGATTTTATTAGAGATAAAATTCAAAAATATCTTTAATGCATAATAACAACTATGATTTTCGTTTTGTGATCTAATGTTTTTTGGATTTTAATATTTGAGGATAAGCATTTTCTTCCAAAAGAAAATAAAATTCATGACTGAGAAAACCAATACATATGTAGCCATACATTTTTTAAGGTTAAAACATCTTTCAAAACCTGTTGGATTTTCTTCGTCACCAAAAAAGATTTCAATGACTTAGGCATAATATACAGAGATGACAAATTAATTAATAATGATTCCTGCTGGGTGGATATAATTAATAATGTTCACTGTTGCCAGAAATAAAAAGAGGACTTTGTTGCCTTAATTTTTCTTAAAATAAATTATGAAAATCTCGCTGAGGTAACAAGGTATCTATTTTGAAATATTAAAAAATTTATTATCTGTTTTTAAAAAAAAATTAAAAAATTTATTCTGCTAAAGATGAAAGCAAGACATACAAATAGTTCAGTGACTTTATAATAAAATAGAAGCTGAGAGACCAATGATATTAAATCAACGGTATCATACAATGATTCAAGTGATTCAACGGTGTCATAACTGTATCTTCGTCTGGAGCTCACTTGGTATAAAGATAAGAGATAAATAATTTTGAGATTTATTTTAAAATGAGTTTATTTTATATTTGATTGAGATAAAATTTTGAGATAATCTTTTTGAAATTATGTTATTATTTTTATCTCATATTGAGAATGGAATAACAATTTTAGGATAATTTATTTTTCAACTAAACGATTCCAAATGTTTTACTTTCTTTTTGTCGGTCTCAAAAAAGGTATTTTATTCTTTATTTAGTAAGTCTTTCAATTTTAATATTTCAAGATTAATTATTTAAGTCCAAAATTTAAAGAACTATACACATCTTTAATTTAATAAGATTCAAAAATTTTCTTTATTTTTAAATTTCATATCCAATTAAATATTTAAAATTAAAAGAAAATATAGAAGACATATATATTTTGCATTTATTAATTTAGCAGAGTAAACTTTTTTCAAGGAATTGAAAATTAATTACCTGTTCGAATAGACTGGCTGGAATTGGAGAGCCATAATTGTCAAGGACTCGATAACAAGCTAACCTTGTTTCTGATGACTCTGAAATGAATTTCATTTCACAAGTAAATGGAATCTTTCCTCCTGGGAAATCCAACCCCTGCTAAACAATTACTACTAATAATTAGCTAAAATAAAGATAGTACAAAAAAAGGTAAAAAAATATATTCTTAAACGTGAGAATTGAATAAAATTTATTTGTTGTTAATAATTTGATCCGAAAATATTTCTATCATTAAGGGTGCGATCTAGTGGTCAATATACTCGGGTAACAATTATGAGGTTGAGGTAGCGGTGTATCCCGTGAAATTAGCCGAAAGTGCTTGGCCCGAACACTACGCTTATCAAACAAATGTTTATTGTTACTTAAATAAATATTCTTTTGTAAATAAATTTTCTATTATTATTATTTTAACACATTCTGATTTAAAAGGGGATTTTAAGAAAAGAAACACCATGTTTATTAAGAAAAAGATATTTTTGATTCAAAAAGTAATAATAAGACAATAAATCATGATAAAGAAGGTTCTTTGAACCAAACTATTAACGACAAAGCTATATCGGAACCGAACTATTAACAACCTGTTTAAAATAGTCAAAATTCCTTTAATTGATGCTTTTTTAAGGGGCGTGTAAAAGAGAAACACGATAGATAATTAATTTGAGACGGATAAAATATGTTTTTCTTAATATGTTAAAAGTGATAAGTAAAATAAAATATATTCTTAACATAGTTAACAAGTAAAAATAAATAGAAAAAATATTTTAAACAGCTATTTAAGTAAGCAGGACAATTAAAATGGATCCGATAGGAGTAATATTTTTACCAATGTTTGTCATGTTGGAAATATAAGATCATTATTAAACCTAAAATTATCTAATGCAAGTTTCTAAAAATTTAAGGGAATTAAAAATTACACCTATTAATATTACTACCAAAAAGGAAATATGTACATTAAACAAATAATGTGCAGCTTTGGGGTGTTGTTTCTTGGAAAATGGAGGTATGATGAGAAGTAGGTTGGTGTTGGTTATCCATCCGCTTTAAAATAGTTATCACGTTTCAGTTTTAGAATCAATTAGATCATTTTCAAATTTAAATAAAATTAAATTAATTTGATATTTTAAAATTAACAAAATTATAAACTTCAATTATTCAATTAAATATTAATATTTAAAAATTGTAAATTTTTGTATACCACTATAATTTTAAAAAAAATAATTTAAAATATTAGTCAGAATTTATATTATTTGGATTATTAAAAAAAAAATTAGTTATTATTTAATTAGAATTTTGTTATACAATTTTCAAGTATTTTTTAATATTTCTTAAATTTTTAAATCATGATTTTAATAATACAAAAAGAAAATTTTATATTATTAAATTATAAAATTAAGTATAGGTGACTATGGTGTCATAATAACTGCAAATAATATTGGCTGGAAAATAAAGCAGTCAAACTACTATAATAGGTTAAATAATGCTGTTAATACAATTTTTTTATACGGTTAGTGTTTATATAATAAGTTAAATCCTTTATTATTTTACTGATAATGGGAGTTCACATTTGAAGAATTTTTACACAAAATAATATATTTGATATGTACACAATCTTACTCCTATTAGATAAAAGATTATTATCTTGAAAGCATCCTCGACGATGTAAAATATTTTAAAGCCGATGAGAAGGATATAAAGTAATGAAGAAGCCATATGATGAAAATAATGGAGAAATAATCACAGTACAATCACAGTAGAATAATCAAGCAAAACATACGCGCCTCCGGCTCTCTTTTAGTTGTCACGTTTTGCTTCAAGATTTAGATATTCGATTATTATAATTAAAAATATTATGTTGCAATCCTTCTCGTATTATGATGAAAAATACATTTAAAATGTCAGATATAGTTCATACAATTTGGACTCTCAAACTGAAATTGACAAGTAACAAAGGAGTTTTATTTACAACAAGATTAGACAACATACCTAATGGTGTGTACGTAGATCTTATCCTTACCTTGTGAAGGTAGAAAGATTATTATTTTGATAGACCATCAGCTCAGGTAAAACATTTCAAACTAGGGAAAAGCAAAAGGTATATGCAGCAGTTGAAGAAGTCATATGATGAAAATAATATAGAAATGAACAATAGCAACAAAATACGATAATCGAAGCAACAAAAAAAGAAAATCAAACAACATAATAATAAAAATAACATTAATTAATTAATGAGCATGGAATAAAACGGAGATAGTACATATAACTAAAAAAGAGATGTAGTTGATAAAACATTATTACTTGGTCCTCATCATCATGTTTAATATCAACATGATGGTAATCCTCCTCAGCAATGTTGCTTGACTCAAAATAGGAAAATGACCTTGAACCTCTCTGGCAGAAGAAGAAGAAGAAGAGACAGTGACAAGCCCTTTGATTTTAAAGAAAAATGGTTAAACATTCTTCTTGATCTTGAAATCAAAGTGGCTATTGGGTGTTTAATTTCTCATTAATGAAACCAAAAAAATTAACTTGAAGATAGTGTTGTATATATAGAAGAAAGAATATATTAGCTAGACATGCAACTACTCACAATAATGTTGAAGGGCCAAACAGTTTCCTTCTTTTGGAATAATAATTAACGATTTGGTTGGTCATAAATTTTAAAATATATTTTGAGAATTTTTTTGTCAAATATCCGTTTCAACATAAAATTATCTAATTTTTTAAAGATTAGTTTTTAATCGCAACATGTACTTAAATTAGTTTTTGAACAAAATATAATCATATAAAACCCTCGATGCCTATTTGAACATAGATTCAATATTTTTATAAAATAAAATTTATATTATTAAAAATTATAAAAACACTATAAATTTGTATAATTAATAATTTATATTATTTTAACAAATAATATAAGAAAGACAAAATTATTTAACTATCTAAATAGTACTGCACTATCACCTAAAACAAAATGGGAACAATATAATTGATACTCCTATATTTTCAGTTTTTATGTATATTAAAAGTAATTTTAAATATTATTAATTTAAAAATTAAGATAAAATTAATTATTTGTCTAATTTTTTAGTACACTATTCTACTTTCTCCATTTTTAAAATAAGTGGTATTTTTCTTTTTAATAATATATTAGAAGGGCATAAACACAGAAAATTAAAATTAGACCGAATCGACCAATTTTAATTTTTTAAAATTTTCAACTTTTAAATAATCACATCATTATTTCCTTTTTTAATTTTTTAATTAAATTTAATTTATTAATTCAATTTTATTTTAGATAACGATTTTTCGGTTTTCGACTTATGTTAAACTTTATAATTTTACAATTTAATGATTTAACTTATTAAATTTTATAACTTAATTTCAAAAATATAAAAAAATCAAATCTTTAATTTCAAATTAATAAATAACTAAAAAAAATAAAAAAAATAAAAAAAATAAAAAAAATAAAAAAAATAAAAAATTTTATAATAGTTTTAGCATGTTAAGAGAATCCTTATTGAGTACTAATATGCCTTGAAAGAAGGTAAAATATATGATATTTATTTAACAAGAAATCAGGTACTACTGATTATTGAAACTTTTAAAGACCCTTAATTTTTTATTGGGTCAGCTATAAGAATATTAAGCAGATAAAAATTTTATTTTATGAAATATTGTATACTTGCAACTAAATATAAATCAAATAATCCCGCTAATAATCTGTAAATAAAATTTAAAATATTGCCTAATTATTTTTTTTACTTAAAAATTTAGCTTATTTAAATTAAAATTGTGACACAAAATTTAGAATAATTTATTTCTTTTGAATTTAAAAATAAAATAATTTATTTTTTATTAAAAAGATAGTTCATTTTATAAAGAAAAAAAAACTCACACTAAGCCCATATCGAAAATCAAATTAAAAAATTGAATCAAACTTAAGAAAATCAAATCGATTTGAATTAGTTCAATTCAATGCCACTGTTCAATACCTAATAATAAAAATCAAACATCAAATTAAAACCAAAAATTCGTATACCAACTTTTAAATACACATGGAAACACGATGCCAAGCTAGTATTAATATTGATACACCACATAAATTTTCCCGCTTAGAATGTCCTATTACTAGAAAAATGGGTCGATGGTCCATACTCAATTAATTAAAATAGTTTGACTTTACAAGACGGGACCTCAGAATGAGAATTCACTACAGTATTTTACCTGTTCTTTGCTTGCTTAAAAATGGAAATATATTTTTTTGTCAAAAGGAAAAATCTATATAGTGGAAATCTCCTATAATAATAATATATCATAAAGATTTACCTACCAAAAGTTGAATTACTTCCATTACATCTTGTTTGGATGGTTGTTAACTTGTTACCAACTCTATTATATTATATCGTGTTGTTCGTTTAAATACGATATTTATTTTAATTATTATTTAAAATTTATTATATTATATTATTGAATTAAATTAGTGATGGTTAAAAGTCTTATTCTGTAACGATTAATTTTGTGTTATCGTGATATGTTTATTAGAAAAGATACTATTTTGATACAAAAAGCAATGAGAGATATTTTTGCCTCAAACTATTGACAACTTGAACATTTTGACTAAAAATTAACGAAGTTTAAGGGCATTTTGACCCTTTTTCTTTAATAATTTATTTTATTTTTTATTCTACCTTTTATAGTATCTCACTGTGGATCCTACTTTGCTGGTTTACCCTTCAAAATGTTGATGTATGAAATCACGTAACAACGAAAAAAGATACACCGTCCAAATGTGGTATTCGTTAAAACAATACAAAAGACGATATAATCACAACACAATACAATACAATACAATATATTATGAAATAATATTTAACAACAGTTGAGATTCCAAAATTAAATTTTAGTAGTAGGCGGCATCCCCTCTTAGTTTTGAGTAGGCAAAACCATTCTCGTTTTTTGGTCAAGTATGTTTGAAATTAATAAAATGTTACTCCTTCAGTTCATTTTTATTTATTTACTATATTTAAAATAAATATTTATTTTTACTTGTCCATTTTGAAATTAAGAGATAATTTATCATTTTATACTTATTTTATCATTATTATTAAGTACTATTCATTTCTCAATATTTAAATGACTTATAATAATTAGCATGATATAAAAATTATTAATTTTCAGAAGATATGTCAAATCAAACATAAACAAATAAATATGAACAAAAAAAAGTATTTAAAAGTTAAAGCTGAATTTGGACACGTAGTGCAAATAAAAATTCAAAAATTTTAAACTTCAAATTCTATATTTTAAAGTTTGAACTTTGAAATAATAGGCCAACTTGATAAACAAATACTTATTTGAAATAATTTTTAGATATTCACATCTTTCCAAAATGACTATAATCTTTTTATATAAACGACATCTAAAATTTTATTTGTAAATTAATATTTATTTTATTTTTTTTATTTTTTTTATTTTTTTTATGTTTTTTCTATTTTCTAAAAAAAAAAAGTACAAATTATGTAATTTAAAAAATCAATTAACATTTCTAAAGACTTTTGTGCTTATATTATTATTTGAAAAAATTAATATTTAAAACTAAATTCATGTTTACATATAATTTTAATTTTTAAATATTATGTTTAAATAACTATTTATTATTTTAAAAATTCAAGGCAAAAATCAATTAATTTTTTCTCATTTTACTTTAGTATAATTTTTTTAAAACTACAAAATCCTTAATTACGAGGTACTATTACTTGTTAAAGTTTTTAGTTTAATTTATTTTTAGGTGTCTTACTAGATTTTCTACTTATTTCTAATAAATATAATAAATATTAAAAAATTCAAAAAAGGAAATGAATAAATAATATTAAATTAAGTAACAAATTAAATAATTAAAAATATTAAAAAAATCAAAAAAGATAAAAAAATTAAAAAAATTAAAAATATTTTTAATTAATAATTTTTAAAATATGTAAAATAAAAAATGATAAATAATTTGAGACAAGGTATTTTGAAAATGACCAAACATCCAACGTGTGAGGAACTTACAACTTGGTTTCGCTGCTTTCTCCATTTACTTAAAAAAAATCATTTGGGACCACGTTGATAGTAAACAAAAAGATGTTGATGAGAGGGCGGGTATGATACGATAGATTTTAAATTATTATATAATTAAAAAATTATATCAGAATTTTAATATTACAATTTTAATATGTATTTTAAAAATTTCGATATTCAATATAATATTCTATATTTATAAAAGACAATATCGAAATATATAATTGTATATTATATAATACTAACAAAATATATTTATTAGTATTGGTAAAACCTAATTTTTGGGAATTGGAACTCTGATAGAAATGTCTTTTTTATATAATTGATTAAAGAAGGAAATTATTTGAAATTTATTTTAAATAATTATATACGATAAAGAGACAAGACATATAATCAAAACGCTTCTTGAAAAGTCAAAGTCATATTTATCTATTATAAGATTATATATATCGAATCGAACAAATTGGGATTATCGATTTATCGTACAATAAAATATCAAATTGAGCTTAAAAATATAAAATAATTTAATATAATAATAATATAATATTTTTAAAAACAAAATCAAAATAATTGAATCAAATTTTGATAGTACCATATCTACCCATATGTCATGTCACAATTGTACTTTTTATATTGTTCTGTTGATCATTACAATTTTTTAATCTAATATCAAAGTTTTTAAGAAGATTTTTTTACATCGTAATATTTTTATTTTTCCATGTAAAAAAATCACCAAATAAATATAATAGATTTTTATACTATTATTTTTTTCTAATCAAATAGTAAAAACACAAATTTAAACCATTTTGTTGCTATATTGGACTTATATATAATTTTTAAGTGAACATTAAACATCATGAATCACTCGTAGGAGCTGCTTAGGAGTCCGATTTAGTTAGGACTTTAGGATTTCTTGATTAGAAGGTCATTTTGAAAACTCAATTTGCTATTTAATCACAAGTTTTGATTTATCGGTGAAAAATACACTATTTATAATGTCATTATTTCAACTTCAAAAGTTATCCACTCTTACGCGTGTGTCTTAAATAATACAAAAGTTAATATTACCAAAATCTTAAAATATGAAATAATCCTATCACCAAAGTCTTGACGAACTCTCAACCTCAACTTAAAATCTCAGAAAATACAAATTGTCCCTTTCATAACATTTTATTTAACCAATTTAGAGAAAATATAATTTCCTCCTCAAAAACTTCCACTTTTCTACCGCATCCCCCTCCCCTCCTGCCTCGCTTTCCACCTCAAAAGTTCAAGCTTTTTATCGGAAAATTACTTTGCACCGACGGAAATCTTCCAATTTAGTGGTAAGCAGCCTAACTTTCAACACTCATCAAAAGAGCTCAAATTATTTTTTTCATTGCTGTAGAAGCTATTTTTGGCGCAACTTCTAGCCTCATTATCGACATTGGAGGTCATTTTGGGAGTATAAATTTTGTTGTGGAGTCATTACTCCATTTTAGTATCTCATCTCGTTATTGATAAGAGATCAATCCTGTTCTCTTCTCATTTTGTATTTTGCGCTCATCATCAAATATATACCATAATTATAAATGAGTCATCAATTAGTGTTGGTTATTATATTTAACTATGAATATGTTACAGTTGGGGGTGATTATATGGGTGAATGAGAGAAGACCAAATGTTAAAAATGAAAAAATATGAGTAAGGTGATATTGATCATTGCTAAGTGCTGCAATGGTACATATAATGACTTGCTTGTAAGCGTCAAAGAAAGCAGAGTTAAATTCAGAGCCTAGTTTACTTAAGCATTGGTTATTTGATGAATGCCGTGGGAAAACTTATCCATCTTTCATAACGAATGATGGATAGGTGAAATTGAATATGATTGATGTTGCTGATGATGGATCTAGGCCAATTTTAAGAATAAATATTATTGAGAGGTTTGAAGAATAAGCTTCAACATCATTAGCCCCACACCCATCCCCACTAAAACGGCTGATGACTATTCAATGCAACAACAACATTAGTGATCATCAAATGGATATGGATGATCCTCTATGATGATGAAGAGGATGACCCAAAGAAGGGTTTAACCGGTACTTCTACATCGCTGCTTCTACTATAGTTGTTTTTAGCCCGGTCACTCAAGAATTCTTAAGCGCTTCTTTTAATTAGGGATGACCAGATGGATATGGTATCGTATGGTACGATATTTAAAATTTCGACACGGTAATTTCAAATTTTAATTTTTAAAATACTATATCATTACCATACCAAATTAATTCAGTATATCCATAGTTTAAAATTTGGTTTCGATATTTTACGGTATGGTAAATCGTAGCTATAGTTTGTTTGACTTCGACTTACATATACTCATACAATAGAAAATCAAACATTCTGGGATTTTCAAGATACGCTATAATTATATTATTCTAACATCTTACACATGTAAATATATTAAAAACAAAGTATAAATAATTCTCTTCTTGAATTATTACACAAAAAAAACATTTCAATCAAGATAGAGCAGTCAAAGTTCTAATGTCTAATTAAAAGTTTCAATTTCAATATAGTATCTTCAGATATACTATACCATGCTCATCCCTACTTTCGATCTAACCACTTCTTCATACAAATGCTAGTAGTCCTCGTTTGTGTTCATGTGTTCCATGAGACTCACATATTAGGTAGAGGTCTCATTGGTCCGGGTCTGACCTACTGGGCCTTAGCCACTTTAAATCCTTGATATTTCCGAGAAGCCACCAATTCAATCGCCTCTATGTTGAAGTAATATTCTGACAACCATGGGACTTCAACATTACTTATCTCGCCATTGGATATAGATAAATATTTGACTAAAATACCCTTGTTATTTTGAGTGCGATTGTTGCGTTTGTCCAACCTTTTGACCTTTCTACTCGGGCCGATAGAATTAACTACTTCATCCTCCCTCCCATTTGATCTCAATTTTCCTAGGTGTAAGGTTGATATCTCTCTCTTGATGGATTTGTGTCATGTTTAAAATTTCTTCTTGAGAACTTAAACTCGTTGAACCATAGGTAGCCGACATAGTAGATTGATCATCTTCTACCCGAATCTTGACTCATACTTGTTATATACATCCGCCTGCTATTATCGAAAACTCCAAATAGATTTTCTTTTAATTTCAATGATGCACTCGAACTTCTAGGGTTGAATCCCTTGGTGAAATCTTCGGTCGCCTATTCATCCGGCACGGGCCGTAACATTCTTTCTCTTTTTGGAATCACACCACGAATTCTCTTAACACCTTCCAATCGCTTGAGCTATACTCAATATGTCCGCTTTGCTTGCATCTTCCTCGCCCCGGCATGCGGTTTTATGAATGCATTTGCAAATATTTTAAAAGAATTAATACAATATCTCGGTAATAGAGAATACTATGCCATCACCTTTGGACAATGTTACCTCGATCTTCTTGAGAAGAGCGACTCCATCTCATCCAGCTGCATGTAATTGCCTTTTATCGCACGTGTGTATGTAGTCACATGTTCCTGTGATTGGGCCATTGTATCGTATTTAGGAATGTCTGACATTTTGAACCTCTTCGATATTACTTTTGGGGTAGCACTAGGTTGAAATGGAAGTTGTACATACTTTCTTGAATCCGACCCTTCAAGACCGGCGATCCTCCTAGAATTTAGTCTACTTGAGCATTGGAATTTCTTTCTCACTTTGATCCAAATGACTCGGTCACTCTTTTTATTAAATTGGGTTTAACCACTACTTCCCCGGTTCTAAATACTTTATCACGAGCCTTTGTTATGTGGTGTTAATGGATAATTCTCTCGCTAGCTTGGTACGGCTTTCAGATCGCTCCTTTCTTTGCAGTCCACAAGGATTGGGTTTTGTTCATTTTCTAGCATTGAGAAAATCCTTATGTTATCCTGCTGAAACCAACATCAACACACTGAGACTCCGATCTTCTGGGCGAAGGATGCCCATGGAGAATTTTTCAATTCGTTCATAACTCGAGGTGGACGCTCCAGGATTGACTTCCACGTTGGCAACACATTCAAGATTATGTTTTTGTCAATTCTCTTGAATGACTCAATGTTTCATTGTTCAAAGCTGGTCAGAAACCTAATACCTTATTACAAGGGGTTAGTTTTTCTAGAAGCAAATTAGACTGCAAATCGCCTCAATCACCCAGCCTGCGGTGGCCGCCAAACCGTTTATCCTTAAAAAAATAAAGTACAAATAGAATTTATAGTGAGGCTAAAGATGGAGATTGAATCTGTAATATATGAAATGCAATATAAATTGCATAAATAAAATAATAAAGAAGTAAAAGATTTAACCCGATTGCTTGAAACTCCAATGCCCTTTAAATTATTCGCATGCTTGATGAAATAATAAGAACAAAATTGTAAGATGGAAATAGAAAGATTATTTTCTAGCTTCAGATTTGATTGTCCTTTCTTCATACAAGTGCCGATTTTTATATGATCCCTACACATTTAAGACCTGTAACCTAACAATCATTGTACACAAACTGGCCCCCACGCAGGTGGAGTAACAGACGGTATTCACTAAAATGTTGTTTATTAGCTGTCGCATTTTTATTTTATTTCTTCCGGGGGCCAGTAGTGCATGATCTGCATCTCTCGTGGCAAGTGTTGAGCTTTTATGACACTTGTCTTCATCTTGACATGTCCACATATTAAACTTATTTTTCACCCTATAGAATATAAAATATAGCCATAAACATGAAATTAAATGAAAAAGATTATGGAGGAGGTGGCATATATAGCACTAAGGGATTTAAGGTTATAGAGGTGAACATAATGATGAAAAAGAAAAGAGAAATGAGGAGATTACATTTAGTGCACATCCACGTAAAAATAGTTATTATTTTCCATAACATTTTTTAATCTCTCAATCATTTATTATTTCAATGGAAATTACTTCAGCAAGTAGAGTTTCTTCCTTTTAGCGGTAGACTAGGAGATTTGAAAAAATAGGAGCATTGACTAGAGACGTATGATTGGAAGCCCTATGCAACTCCTTTTAACTTAACTATTTTTCTATTGGTTAGAACGGTAGTCCGTTCCCTGTTTATTTGAGACCACAAAAACAGAAATATGATGGTTTATTTATGTATTGCTGGATCAATGTTGGTTCGCTCGTATATTTGTTTTGGTTTGCCTCGAATTTCTACTTTATTTGAATTCTACATCATAATTGTGTTTATTTCAAAATATTTTTTTTTTGTGAAAAAGGTTTATTTGATAAAGAATGGGATTCATAGATAGAAGTTTTAGACTTCTATAGATAGAATATCTTTCTCATGCCACAATACAATAGAATCTATAATGTAGTCGTTAAAGAGTTATGTTTAAGGAAAGATTATTCTCTCATTAATTTTTAATATGTAGTTCAACTAATCAAACCATATTAAATTACTATGCCTCTTTTAATATAGTTTTCTTTGTCGCTTTTAACTTATCATGAAGGTTTGCAATTATTAGCTTCAGCATGCGTCTTGTTATTTCGATCCCAATAAGTGCTATCAGAACCAACGCTTCAACGAGGTTAAAGACATGTTCAACTCAAGTTTCAACCAATTTCACGATAATAAAAAAAATTATCAAGAAAAGAACTGATGTACTACATAGGCAAAGTATCAAACTATATTTTCAATAATCGTGTTGCTCTATCTTTAAAAATCAAAATCAATTTTCAACTCGTGCTTATTTAAAATGCACAAGCTCCAACTAACCCCTTGTTAATTTTTAACGCTCGCATCTCCAATTCTTAACTCATGCTTATTTTTAACACATGAGTTTCGATTTTCAAATTTCGTGCTCACTTTCATGATATAGGGATTTAATTTTAATCTGTGCTTAATTTTAGCGTGCAAGGCTTCACCTTTATCCATGCTTAATTCTTAATCATGATAAGTAGCAGAGATAAAGATTATGTGACGAAGAGGTTGAAGATTATTTGCCAGAAAATCTGAAAGCCAAAAGGAGATTTGTTAGAGTTTGTCTTTGTGCTTTCACTTATTTGAATTCTATATCATAATTGTGTTTTACTTCATAAAGATTTTTTTGTGAAAATTTATTTGGTAGAAAAAGACTAAAACATTTTCCCTTTCTTCTTTTGGAAGAGAAGTTTTGGACTTTTATAAATAGAAATTTCTCACATCACAATATAATGATCCGCAATGTAATGTTAAAGAATTTCGTTTAGGAGAGATTATTCTCTCAATAGTTTTTAATTTGTTATATTAGTTTTTAATATGTAGACTGAATTGATCAAATTATATTAAATTATTATGCCTATTTTAATATACTTTTTTTTGTCGTCTAATTTATCGCATTCAAAGTTTGCAATTATTAATTTTCGTGATGCCACTTTTTGCATGAAATTTTGATTAAGGTTTGAGAAATCCGTTGACCAAGCTTTGAGAGGCCATAAATGCTTTTTCTTTCTTTCAAAAGATACTTATTTTAAAAAGTAAAGTGTTTGACCTCAAAGCTTATAGAAAGAAAATAAGTGATTCCTGGGAGCAAGAAACTGATTTTCGTTAAGCTAAAATAGCCTCAAAAATATTTTTAAGAAAAATACACTTTAGAAGCACTTTGAAAATACTTGGTCAAACACTAATTGCCGGTCAAAAATGCTTTTAAAAATTAATTAGTCAAACACAAATTATCATGAAAAGTACTTCTTTTGAAAAATTTGAAAAAAATACTTTAGAATGTTGATTTTAGAAGTTTGACCAAACACCTATCAGTAAAATTGAGTCATTTTGTTTACAAAAGTGATTTTAATGAATTTTCTAATATTTAGGAAAACATTTGCATTTTTCTTCACAAAAATAGTTAACTTTATTAGAGTGATCATTCATAAAATTACTTCACTTTTTTTCTACTACTAGTTTACGGTACGCGCCTTGCGTGTTCCTCATATTAATAAAATGAATTTATAAAAATTATATAAATAATATTAAAAAGGAATGAGATACTTTTTTAAATTCGAAAATAGAATATTCAAAATTAAAATTGAATTTCAAATTGAAAAAATAATTAGCGTTGAAGAGTTTGATCCAATCTAATAGTTCTTCTTCAAGATATTCAATACTTGTTTCTGTAAAGATATGGTACATGCGCCTAACTCAACCCCAAAAGCTAGCTCATGAGGGGAGGATTGCCCAAGTCCATATAAAACAAACCACCAGTCCATTCCCAATCCAATGTGGACTTTAACCCTTAACACTTCACACCCAGTCCGACCGAGTGTGGACTCGGAGCCCAAACGGAATGGACTGCTCCGATATCATGTAAAGATATGACACTCCGGGCCTAACTCAACTCCCAAAAGCTAGCTTCCATGAGGAGGATTGCCCAAGTCCATATAAACAAACCATCACCAAATCTCAACCAATGTGAGACTTTTTTTTAAACCCTTTAACACTTCCTCACACCTGTGCCTATATTTAGGCATATATAATGCTAACTGTATCCCTTAGAATTAGGTACATATCATACTAACTATATCCCTAGGAATTAGGTACATATCATGCTACTCGTATCCCTTAGAATTAGGCACATATCATGCTTCAGTTTTGTATATATACGTTTATCTTAATGAGAATCATGGAGGAATTATTTCTAATATATACGTATCATTCAACTCCCAATCCATCAATGACACTACTTATTTATTCCAAAATATATATATATATATCTTTAAGTTACTGTGTAATTTTACTTTCGTGAAGATAAAATTATAAGAAATTTTGCTTTAGAACGCTTTACCATAAGAAGAAACTAGATTCTATGTGAGGAAATGGAAATCAAAACTGCCATTACTTTTCATCTAGTATTTTAAAATATTTAAAAATATTAGCATCGCACGAAATACACAAAATAAATAGAGCTATGAAATAAAGATAAAATAAATGCTTTTGACTCTAGTAACCCCGGGTTATTATTGCTCCCACCGTTAGGCCGCATCCATTTACTCTTTTTTGTCTGGTCAGTTGTGGGTTGACTCGGAAGATAATACTATGTTGACCCAATGCAGAAGATAGGAGTTGAAAGACTCCTACGTATTTATGCACCCAAAGAAAGAAAAATAAATAAATTAGTAAGCGGGATGAGCATAATTAACTCTTAGGAACATCTACACATTAACAAATTAACTAGATTAAATATATCACAATACACCTAGGATAAGAGGTTAAACAATTAATAATATCATTTAAAATTTGAAGCTGCTTTAGCTAACAAGTAGAAGGAACAAGCATATGAACCCGATTCTAAGTATTATGGATGCATAACGACAAGAAGTTTCACCTCCACCCATTCAAGTGGTCATTATTTGACTATACTTGGAGCACCAGTTACAACGGCACAAATCACAATTATAACTTAACTCATGATTCACATATTTAAAGTTATAGTGGGAAATCTGACCAAACCGATATTTCCGTAATTCATATTCAAACAAGAATGGACAAAGCTATATATATATATATATATATATGTATACAAAAAAAGCAAAGATTTAATTTAGGATTTTAAATATGAAGGACCAAGAATCATCAAAATTAATGGAACTTAACCAAACCAAGACAGTAGGAAAAGAACAATGATGTTTAATTTGGCGAAATAACTGTGTGACTAAAATCGGTAGGAGAATATTAAAAAGAAACTAAACACACACTTATGCTTCTGAAGGAATGGAACTAAATAGGTCATTTAAAAAAAAAGCAGGAAAATTTTGTACAAATATTTAAAGAATGGGGAGGCGAAGGTAACCAACACTATTTTTTACATTTATAGGAACTAGAACACACAAGAACTCTTGATTCACTACATCTAACATATATTATTAGCAGAAATTCTTTTATAGTGCTGAATACTATTTACCTATAACATGATAATCAAAATTTCATATTTTCTCACTTTTATAGGGTTATGTAAGTCTTTTTAATTTTTTATATTGTTTGTTTTTTGTTTTTGGGGTTTTTTTTTTTTTATAATATATTATTAAAAATATAAAGAACATAGTAGGTATTTAGAAAAGAAGAAAACTCACTAACACATCAACTTATTACTCTATAACTAATCCCCACACTATAGAGGAGAATATTGATTTAGCCTTTAATTACAATTAACTATTAGTAGTTACATGCCGAGCCAGTAATATTGGCTTGTAACCAAATGGGGCATTAAAGCTGTTGGTGTTGAAGAGCTACCTTAGTAATCAGACGGAGTCTATCTGGGGCCTTTTAACCTCGGGAGAAATGGGCACGTAAATACATCAATTGGTGGACGAGCTGCAATTTCAAGTTAAAACGAGGGTCCCGGGTCAGGACTAATCAAAGTGACCTAAAACCCAAACACCACACTCCGATGTGGAAGGGAATCTTGGGCTTCGCTAAGCGTGCCGATTGGGTCTGGGCCCAACACACACCATTTTTTGAAATTATAATTTGTATTAGAAATTTACTTATTGAAGTGTGCATCAGAAACTGCAGAATGACTCAATTGTCCTGGCTTTCAACCCTCAAGCTCAACTCGCTGTCAAATCCACCGGTGACCTCTCGATGGCACAAGTTCTTCAAAATGTGGAAAATAAGTCTTTCAAAACTACTCTTTTCCACCTTTAGCTGTGCCAAGGACATCGACAAGGAAAAGAAGAAGTGCTTATGGAAACAACAACGGAATTCTATCACTAAATTCGAAGAACTTCACCCTATCCGACTCCTGAAAAATGCTACCAACAATTTTAGCTGGCACTATTCTCCTGTGTCAAATAGGATGAAGTTCTTCCTGGATGATTTGAATGGATGGAGACACGTTGCTACACTCCTCCCTCATGCTTCGGTTCTTCCTTCTTGATATCCTTGGGAATAACAAAGATGGAAAGGAAGACACTCTCTTGATGGAACTTTCCTTCCACAATTTGAAGAACTTATGCCAGCTGAGGGGTCACCTGTAGATCTGACAAGCAGTATTTGCACCTGAGGGTGACTTTAGGAGAATTAGAGTCATCACCTGCCTTATGCACGCTCAATAACACCTCTGAAGAATATATTCTCTGCTTTTATATAGACAAAAGCACCTACATTTAAGATTGACAATTAAGTGAGACCTTGGCTCACAAAGGATTGAATGTGATTGATGGTTTGTGGTAGATTTTATCAATGATAATTGGTGATGGGCTTTGATGATAATTTTTTCTGAGAAAGCTAGTATCATATTGGGAAAAGGACTATCGAGAGGTGCAAAGACGAAAATAAGTGAAATTGATTGACGAGCATGTTTATAATCGCGATAAGTGATGAAGTAGTGAGCAACCGAATATAAACCTGAGGCAAATAGAGATTGAGATAGAAAATGAATGAGTACATATTTGTGTGTGATACATCCTATGTACCGCTGAAAATATATTTTTTAACTGAGACTAGTAGGAGGATGCGACTGAGAGGTAAAAAGAAAATAAAGAAAAACAAAGATAGCAGAATTAAGACCCTTTTTTGCATTGACCAGACACTGATCAGCTATATTAGTTGTTTCTCAACCGAGCTAGAATGTGAGGCTCCATGCCCTGGAATATATGAGACTTTGAGTTGAGCTGTATGGTGTGTGATGAAAAATTAAGAATAGCTGGTGGCATAAAATTCCTCCTTGTATGTGGTTGGGTGATAGGAAAGAAAGAAACTCAAGATGTTTTGAAGACAAGAGAAAAATAGTCAAGAGGATTTACATTATATCTTTTATTTCACTTTCTATGTAAGAAGGAATATGCATAAGCCAGAAATTCATTAGTATTTAGTAATTTATTCATAAAATTTTGCTTTGCGTAAAGAGATTCACACACATGATTAAAAAGCCCAAATATGAGTCTCTCAATCGCTAGACTCGAAGCGAAATACTTAAATTGACTTGACATTTTTATGGTCCAATGAATACACAAAAAAAAAACTAATTCTTTGCTTAATTAATAAAAATAACATTATTAATGCTACTACATTTTTCTAAAAACATCTTTTATCTAATAAATTGTTAAATGAAAAATATTCTTAGTTTATTTTGTTCCCTTAACATTCTATACATATTAAGTTAAAAAGGAGCAATTACAAATATACATTTAGTTTTGATCCTCCCCACTATTTTCTGTTTCTAATGAAAATTTTTAAAACTTGTGTTTTCAAAACTTTAGGAATTTAACAATGAAATTACAAATAAATTATATCAATCATTTTGAGATAAGATAAATAAGTATAATTTCTAAAATTGTCATTTATTTTGAGATCATATGATATGAAATCAATATAATTGTTACGACTCGTTTTCGAATTCATATCCGGAAACGTTCCATAAATTGGCAAATTTAATTTTAAAAATTGAGTCGCAACCTAATTATTATGGAAATTAAAAAAATCATTTAAGAGATAATTTTAAAACCTTTATTTAAAACGAGAAAGGGTAAGCTGCTCCTAGTGGATTCCCAAAGAAGGTGTTAGGCACTTCTCGGTAGAAATCCGCAAATGCGTTAACTGCGAATTTTTAAAATAATTTGTGACTAAAAGATGTAATTTGTTTGGAAAATGAACTTAAATATATTACATTTTAATCATTTGTTAATTCAATTCATGAATTAACTCATAATTTCCATAATTGAAAAGAGATAACTCCCTAAAAGTATTCGATTTATCGAGATTTTTAATTATACGTATCATTCAACTCCTCAATCCATCAATGATACTACTTATTTATTCCAAAAAAAAAAAATATATATCTTTAAGTTAATGTAATTTACTTTCGTAAGAAAAAATTATAAGAAATTTTTTTAATTTTTTTAATTTTTTTAATTTTTTTACTTATATTATTATTTTCAAATTCAACTTGAATTTTGTCTTTTTTAATTTTTCAAATATTTAAAATATTGAAGGCCGCACGAAATACACAAAATAAATAGAGCGGTGAAATAAAGATAAAACAAATGCTTTGACTCTAGTAACTCGGGTTATTATTGGGTTCTACCGTTAGGCTGCGGATCCATTTACTCTTTTTGTCTGGCTATTAAAGGCTTGATCGGGAAGATAATACTATGTTATCCTAACAATGCGTGATAGAGTTGAAAGACTACGCATTTTATGCACCCAAGAAAGAAAAAATAAATAACTTAGTAAGCGGGATGAGCATAATTAACTCTTAGGAACATCTACACATTAACAAATTAACTAGGATTAATATATCACAATATAACTCAGGGATAAGAGGTTAAACAATTAATATATCATTTAAAATTAGAAGCCGTTTTTAGCTAACAAGCAGAAGGAACAAGCATATGAACCCGATTCTAAGTATTATGGATGCATAAATCTACAAGAAGTTTCAACTTCCACCCATTCAAATGTGGTCATTATTTGACTATACTTGAGCAGCTAGTTACAATTCCAAGACAAATACAATTATAACTTCTTAACTCATGATTCACATATTTAAAGCTAATATAGTGGGGAAATTGACCAACCGATATTTTAATTCATAGTTCAAACAATAATTTAATAAAGCTGTTATATATATATATATATATGTATACAAAAAAAAAGCACACGATTTAGGATTTTAAATATGAAAGACCAAGAATCATCAAATGCATGAACTTTATCCAAACTAAGACAAAGAGGAAAAGAACAATGATGTTTAATTTGGCGAAATAACTGTGTGACTAAAATCGGTAGGAGAATATTAAAAAGAAACTAAACACACTTATGCTTCAAGGAATGGAACTAAACAGTCATTTAAAGAAAAAGCAGGAAAAATTTTGTACAAATATTTAAAGAATGGGGAGGCGAAGGTAACCAACACTATTTTTTACATTTATAGGAACTAGAACACACAAGAACTCTTGATTCACTTGTATGATATCTGTATTACATTATTAGCAGAAATTTTAGTAAGTGGATCAATATTTACCTATAACATGATAATCAAAATCTATATTTGCTCACTTATAGGGTTATGTAAGTCTTTTAATTTTTATATTATTATTAGCTTAATAATTAGCTTAATACGCATTATATAGAAGTTATGAAAATATAAAGAACAAAGTAGGTGTATTTAGAAAGAAGAAAACCTACTAATCATTACCAACTTATTACTCTATAACTAATCCCACATCGAGAGAGGAGAATATTGATTTAGCCTTAATTACAATTAACTATTAGTAGTTACATGCCGAGCCGTGTAATATTGGCTTGTAACCAAACAAGTATTAAAGTTGTTGGTGTTGGAATATTGGGCCTTAGTAACTCGGCGGAGCCCATTTGGGCCTTCAACCCTCGATAGAAATGGGCACGTAAATACATCAATTGGTGGACGAGCGCCGCAATTTCGGGGTTAAAATCGAGGGTCCCCGGTCAGTGGGGACTAACTCGGTGGACCTAAAACCCAACCACACCCTATGTGGAAGGGAATCTTAGGCTTCGCCATGTACAATGTGTCTAGCCCAACACACAATTATTTTTGAAATTATAATTTGTATTAGAAATTACTTATTGAAGTGTGCATCAGAAACCAGGAGAATGACTCCAATTGTCCCGAAGCTAAACCCCTGCCTCAACTCGCTTGTCAAATCCACCTATGACCTCTCACGCACAAGCCCTTCAAAATGTGGAAAATAAGTTCTTCAAAACTACCTTTCTTTTTTCACCTTACCGTGCTGTTGACATCAACAAGAAAAAGAAGAAGTGCGAGGGAAAATGTAACAACGGAATCTCTATCACTTCAAATCTCCCGAAGAACTTCACCATCCGACCCGAAAATGCTACCACAATTTAGCTGCACTATTCTGTGTCAAATAGATGAAGTTCTTCCCAGATGATTTGAATGATGGAGACACGCCATACATTCTCCTCATGCTTCGGGTTTTCCTTCTTGATATCCTTGGAACACCTAAAGATGGAAGAATAGAGCCACTCTTGGTGGAACTTTCCTTCCACAATTTGAAGAACTTATGCCAAACCCGAGGGGTCACTCAGATTCGATGACAGACCCGAGGGTGAGCTTTAGGAGAATTAGAGTCATCACCCAGCTTCTTATGCACGCTTCAATAACACCTCTTGGAAGAATATATTCTCTGCTTTTATAGACAAAAGCACCTACATTTAAGATTGACAATTAAGTTAGGACTCTGTCTACAAAGGATTGAATGTGATTGATGGTTTGTGTAGATTTTATCAAATGATAATTGCACGGTTTATGATAATTTTTTCCGAGAAAGCTATAGTCATATTGGGAAAAGGACTATCGTGTTACACCCCCGTAAAGATTTCCTGCATCTAGATGGCCTATTCTTGCGTTGGTTAAGCATATTTGGAAGCCATACGTGGTAGGAAAAGGCCCGGAAAAGATCTGGATTTAAAAATCTGTCGAACCACCGCGGAGGCGCCGAGGCAGAGCCCCTCCGCGATGGCGCCGTGTCACGGAGGCGGGGCCACCGCGTTGGCCTGCGACACGTTGGGCCCGTTCAAGCCCAAGCATATAAAGCCCCACTTCTGGTTTGTGATGTTATTTTAAAAAATAATTTCTAAAACGAAGAACAGAGAGGGACGTAAGGAGAGTAATATATAATCATTTGATTACGCTAAACGAAGTCTAAACTCACCAACTCGTGTACCGAGGTAGTTAGCAGCAGAGAGCATTTTTACGGATTTTGTTTCGCAAATACGGCGACGAATCGTCAAGGATACCGACTAAGGTAAGAAGTAGAACGCTCCAAACTAGTGTCAATGTGCTCCTAGCTATGAACGAATACTTCTCCCTTCTCGACTTCTAAAATAGCAAGTTTTCGACCGTCTTTTCGATAAGCCTAAGTTTAGGGCCATAATTATATCGGTGTTGACGCTTGTCCTTCCACAACGTTGTATTTAGTGTTGGGCTGGATGTCTGCTATGAATGCAAATGGGGAGAAAGTTAGCCGATATCGGGATCGAGCCCTCGGTCTGGTCATCTGGATAACCTGAGGTTGGTTGCATGTGAAGTTGTTCTTCGGGCAAGTTAGTAAGTCTTACTTTCTAGAATCATAGCAACCCAGATTTGAAACTCCTGAGTTGAATGTTGAGAATTGAGTAAGTCTAGTAAATTCCCGGTTTGCGTTACCGTATTGTATTTCGCTTGAAAGATAGAAAAGCATGCCTCAAAGGGCGAGTTAGCATTTCGCATTTAGTATAGCCGATTGTATGATTAGCAAGCATGTTGTAGAATAAAAAGAAACAGACTTTTACAAAAGCTTAAAAAGTAAAACCAAAAGTAGATGTATAGCTTTGTGGCCACGACCAGCTTCATTCAGACAGATGAGATATTGCCTACAGACAGCTACCGCTTAAAGAAAGATTTTAATCAGATAATCAAGAAAGAATCAAATAGTACAGCATAGAGATCAGAATGAAACGACGTATAATCTTTTCCATTATACATGCTTGCTTAATATATGTGCTATTTGCTTGTTGAGACTTGTTGTGCGTGAGGGCCCTTATTGAGCCCCTCGCCGCCCCGGGCTGGTAATCGTGTCGCCCACCGAGCTGTGTGGTGGGTTTAATACCCGAGCAAAGTGCGTCCCACTTGGACGAAGATGAGATGAAGCTTTCCCCATAGCAGTTTGATCAAGATTACAGCTTGTCTCCTCATACTTGTTCCGGAGAGCAGTGGGCACCCTAAGCCATAGCCCCGAGGAGAGTTCCAGGGAACCAGACCCTATCTCGGCCCGTACACAAGTGTAGCTCCGGTTTCGTATAGTCCCGAGGGGAAACTGCACTTATCTGCTATCGTTTACACAGGAGTCCTTCGGACTCTATTACGGTTATTTATCGGAGGCCGAGGCCCGAGCCGAGACCCAAATGAGGAGGAGCTCCAAGTGAGAAGATGAGTGGAGTGACTTATTTTTGGTGTTTTGACCCTGTAGGGGCATATAGATTGTTTGTTGCTTGGTGCCATCCGGCTATGGGGTTGGTATTGGCCTTTTGCTTGATATTGATATATCTATTTATGTGTTATATACTAGCTTACTTAGGACAAAACAGGACCGTCGCTACATGTACGCCCTCCTACTTTATCGCGCATGCTTAAGCATGATCCTGGGCTCATACTAGTTTATTCGTATTCAAGGTCTCTGCCATACGTGAGATTTGCTAGTTATGTTGTCTATATCTGGGCCTTTTCAGTTATATTATTCTCGCTTGTTTTGCATACTCGGCATCAGCTGCACTGACGCCCAATGGGGCGTCGCATTACTTTCCTGGTGTATTATAGACGAGGAGGCGACCGTGATTCCAAATTTACCATTGAGCCACGCCTCCTCATTATCCGAGTTCACTTCCGGTGAGGTGTAGCTCTTTTACTTTTTGATGTACAAGATGGGTAGGTCGGGCCTCCCTATCTCGATCATTTCTATTGTTCCCAGAGGCTTGCGTGATTGTATAATATCTCCCGTGGCCGCCTGAGTCATTGTGTGAGGCCGTGCGCTTGTTAGTTGTTTAGTATCTTTGTTTTTATGATTGTCCATGTGAGGCCATAGTTTGATAATAGTGGTGACCTTGCCTTGGCCACGAGCTTTTCAGTTTTTCCCGTTTAAGTTTCGATGACTAGTCGCATGGTGGCCTTGTCTAGCCCGCATAGGTTCCCTCGGGACAGAATATGTTCTCGCCGCCTGTTACAGTTCAGGCGGCTAAGTAGGCCCAGATAATGAGGCTGTGTTTATGCCGTTATATAGCCCTTTGTTTCAGAACTCCGAGATAGAGAGCTAGCTAAAGTACCCGATGTGCTCGACCCATCAGCTAGTAGTCCAGTCCCTCTAGGGCACTGTGTGCCGCCTATACCCCGAGGCGGGGCGTGACAAACTTGGTATCAGAGCAGGTCGTGTCCTGAAGGAGTCCGTGCCGTGCTAAGTAGAGTCTTGTCTATGGATGTGTTGTGCACCACATACTATAGAAAAGTGTGAGGCCGCAAGGCATGATAGAATGGTTACTCTTCTTCTCAGCCGCCGCTATAGAGCGGCACAAATATAGGGTTGAGTCCCTAAAACTTATCGTGTATTCTGTTTGCTGCATAAGAATGGCAGATCAGCGACACTCTTGCCACAAAAAGATTGTGACACAATAAATAAGAGAAGGCACTCAGCAGGTACCTCGCATTCGTCAGAGTCGGCCCGATCCGAGGGCGACATAGAGGCTTCATCACGCCATCTCAAGAGTCCCCTCACATCAGAGAGGTTGGGCACTACACCGCCCCCAATAGCCCCTGCCTTCGCCATCGATCAGAGGTTCGTAGCGCCGTAGCTATGATGGCACGATGATGGCCGCACAACGCCAGTTAAAGCAGCCACCTATAGAAGCGTAGCCTCGTGGGCTGTGCAAACTCCGCAGTCCGGGAATTTTGCACCGGGTCCCCACACCACAGGTCAAGACGAGGCGTAGAGCCCCGTGACTTTCTAGATCACACAGGATATTTCAAGTTATGCATGTGACCCCTTCAGAAACCGTTGAGCGGCGTGTTCCCAAGCATTGGATATAGCTATATTGTGGTACGAGAGTTGGAAAGGTCCCGAGGAGAGATGTTACCCCTCCGACCTCGACCAGCTTCTCGGAGGCCTTTCTAGACCACATTTGCCACGAGATCCGGCAGGCCTCGTGATGGACCAGCTTCGGGATCTGCAGAGCGGTGGGGCGAGGAGCGTATGTGAGTATGCTTTATGCTTGACTCTTTAGCCCGTTATGCCCACTATTTGTTGATACCTATGTGCCGAGAGTTCACAGAGCTTATCATGGGTCTGAATCCGGAATATACTGAGGCATGTATGGATGCGCGACGTTACGAGAAGATATGGATATCGCTCGAGCATGTGCCTTGCTCGTGACCATTGAGGGTTTAGACAACTATTAGAGAGTAGATGTGACTACCAGAAATCGTCAATGCTATAGATAGATCGGACGAGATGCAAAGGAAGTTCAGGAGGACTCAGGCCCGTCTATCGATAGACCCCCACCCACCATGCCAGCCAGCCAGCCACAGTGGTAGATATGCTCGTAGAGGGCAATGTGGAGCCCAAGCAAGGGGGCCTGCACAGTAGAATCCCCGCAGCAGAAGGGAGAGGCAGCGTATTTGCGACCTCACTCCCGCCTTATTGCAATCAACCACACCCCGGCTTGTAAATATGGCTTCACTGGGTGTTATATTTATGACAGGAGGGGTCATTTGATGAGAGATTGTCCACCAGAGGTCGTGGGAGTAGAGACAGCCAGACAAAGAGGACCCGCAGGCTACGAGCCCAGCCAGCCTCGGGCGTGGGCCTTCAGCTCGCAGGCAGAGGCCGAGACCAAAGAGCCTGGCCTGTGTACGGGCTCAAACTGTATTTATGGCACTACTGTGTGGAGACATGACTCGCAGGCGTTCCTGGATGTAGTAACAGTACTTATGATTATTTGTTCCGCCTGCTTATGTAATGATTGACCCAGATCCATCATATATTACCCCATTTGTGGCACGAAAGTTCAATATTGCACCGTAATTACAAAGAGCCTTTTTCAAGATTCACGCCCGTCGGTGACTCCGATTGTAGCTAGCACTTTACCCAAGAGTACAAAGGGAGTGCTGGGCCGAATCGCGACTGCTGTGGATCCGGCTGGAGTTAGAAATGATAGACTTCGGGATGCCACATAATGGGAAGTGGATTGGCTAGTGCCGTGCTATGCCAATGTTGAATGTTGACCAAGACGGTCCGGGCCCCATTTTCCAGAGAAGCAAAGGCGGGAGGGAAGGGCAAAGATTGTACTACGCCAAAAGGTAGGTTTATTTCCTACCTTCAAAGTAGAGGGTGTTTGATAAATCGCATGGCTTACCACTCGGTCGTGAGTCTGTGATGTCCGAGCGCACTCCGACACTCCATTCTGTTCCAGTGGTTAACGAGTTCCCCGATGTGTTTCCTGCATGAGTTACCCGGTATTCCCCTAGAAAAGGGAAATAGATTTTGCTATTGGATCTCAATGTGCACTCAAATTTATATCAATTCCCTCCCCTATCGTATGGCTCCCGCAATCCCGTAGAACTAAAGGAGCAGGTGAAAGATTTGTTAGACAAAGGTTTCATCAGCCGAGTATTTCACCATGGGGTGCGCCAGCTCTATTTGAGAGGAAGAAAGATGGCTCACTCCTAGATGTGCATAGATTATCGGCTGTGCTTGAACTGTTACAGTGAAGAACATACCCGCTTCCTAGAATAGATGACTTATTTGATCAATTACAAGGAGCCGCATACTTTTCTAAGATTGACTTGCGGTCCTGATATCACTGTGTTCGAGCACGTGAAAGAGATATTCCTACAAACGCGTGTTCCGAACCCGATATGGACACTTTGAATTTCTAGTCATGTCTCTTGGGTTAACGAATGCCCCGACAATATTCATGGACCTGATAACAGCAGATAAACCATACCGACTCGCTCGCTGTGATAGCATTTATTGATGATGACTCGGGTGTATTCATGTTCAATCGACACCGGGACTCATTTGCGGATAGTGCTCCTGTGATCCTCGTGGACCGCCGCTATATGCTAAATTTTTCAAGTGTGAATTCGGCTAATCTCGTAGCCTTCTTAGGCACATTGTGTCGGATGTCATACAAAGTTGACACGTTGGTAAGATAGAAGCAAATAATCATGGCCAATGGGGCCTACCACTCCGACCGGTCCCGTAGCTTCTCTCTCTCGGGTCAGCAGGCATTACAGGAGGCTCAGGAAGGGTTCTCGACTATTGCGGCACCTCCGACCAAACTGACGCCAGTAAAGCAAAGAAAGTCAGTGACGAGGCATGCGTGCGCAGTTCAGGAACCTGAAAGATAGATTTGACCTCCGCCTGGAAGGTTAGCAATACCGAAGGCATTAAGGTTATTCGGTATAAATAGACGCATCAAAGGCCGCCATTGCAGTTGATGCAAAGATGGTAAAGTGATTGCATATGCTTCTGCATACCGAGGAAACACGATAAAACTACCCTACCCACGACCCGGAGTTGGGGTCAGTGTTGATCCATGCCTTGAAATGTGGAGACATTATTTGAAGGGTGTTCATGTGAACATTTTCAGATCACAAGAGCTACGATATCTTCACTTAGAGGGAGATGAATCTCAAAGTGATGTTTGGCCGGGTTGGAATTGCTAAAAGATTACGACATGGGATATTCTGTACCACCCTAGAAGAGCCAATGTTGTAGCCGATGCTCTCAAACTAAAGTCCATGGGGAGTTTGGCATATTTGATGTACTGAGTAAAATGGGAATTCGCTGGGAGATACATCGCTAGCCAAATTTCAGCTGTCAGGCAGTAAACAGAGACAACGTGAGCGGTAGTTCAGCACACCGCCGTGTCATCCTTTTAGTTGTGGAGGTAAAGGAACGGCAAATATGAGTGATCCTCACCTAGTTCAAATTTTAAAGATTATATCCTTACTGAGAAAGCGCCTTGACCTGTGCACAGAGGATGGAGGCTGTTGTAAAGACCGCTATGGCCCAATGCTTCGTGCCTCCGCCTAACAGCATCATGAACGAGGTACATTGCGCCCGCTATTCTCCACTCCCGGCGCGATGAAGATGTACCATGATATCAAAGAAACTACCGCTGTATGAAAAGAGAAATTGCCGAATTTGTAGCCCAAAGGTCCTAACCGCCAAACAGTGAAAGCAACACGAAACCAAAGGCTGACTCGTGATATAGTCAGGCTCGAAGCAGGAAGCAAGTAAATATGGATTTGTAAGCGTGGATTACCCCGTACTAAACATAGACATGACTCTATATGGGTGATAGTTGATAGATTGACCAACCACCATCGCCGGCGAGAACTACTTTTTCGGCCAAAGATTATGTTGAGTTGTATATCCGAGAAATAGTTCGATTACACGGAGTGCCAAAGATCCATTATTTCTGACAGAGGAGAACAGTTTATGGCTAGATTTTTGGCAGTCGTTTCAGAGAGGTCTGGTATCATTAATTTGAGCACTACATTCCACCCTCGTGGCAATGACAGCCGAAACGACCATTCGTACGCCTCGCATATGTTAAGAGCGTGTGTGCTAGATTTCCTCGTGGTAGCTGATGAGCATTTGCCCTAATCGAGTTTGGCGAGTAATAACACACTCAACTATTCCGTATGGCGCCTCGAGGCTTTATACGGCGAAAATGCGCATCGCCAGCTGGCTGTTTGAAATAGGAGAATCATGATTGGGCCAAACATTGTTCAAGAGTCAGAGGAGAAAGTAAAGTTTATCAGAACGCCTATTGAATGCACAGAGTCGCCAAAATCATACTGCAGATATATGGCGCAGAAACTCGAATTCATGTGAATGATCGGGTATTTTTTGAAAGTGTCTCCGATGAAAGGGGTGATGAGATTCGCAAGAAGGGTAAGCTCAGGCCCAAGGTTTGCTGGGCCATCAGACCTGCAGAAGAATAGGCCAAGTGGCGTATGAGTTGAACTTACCGCGTAATTAGAACTGTCATCCAGCCTTTCATGTATCCATGCTAAGGAAATGCTTAGGAGACCCGTCAAGAGCAGTCCACCAGATATCCGTGTTACGAAGAAGAGTCAAGTTACGAAGGAGGTTCCAAGATGATTTCCCAGATGCATGGTGATCTGCGCATTGAGAACTAAAGATATTGCGTCTGGTCAAAGTATTATGGCGAACAGAACCGAGAGAAAATGACGTGGGAGGCCGAAAGATATGAAAGCTAGATATCCTCACTTGTTTCGTGCTCAGTCGCCACGGTGTATGTCCGTATTATTATTATGCGATATTTTGTAGTTGTATCTATAAGGAAATGAGATTGATGTTTAACCTGTCCAGCTGAACTTTATAGTATTGTGTGGAGACCGTATTGACTTCTGCATTTGTGTTTTGGGATAGCCCATATTACAGGGGATACACTGCCGAAAATTTTTCTAAGTAGGTTAAGATAAGTTGAGAAATCCTCTAGATAGCGCCTATCTGAGGACGAATTGTTCTTAAGGGGGAAGAATGTTGAAGACCCCGTAAGATTCCTTGAGATCTAGATGACCTCGGCCCAAAAGACGCTTGGTTACATATTTGGAAGCCATACGTGCTAGGAAAAGGCCCGGAAAAGATCGGATGAAAATCCCGCGAACCACGCGGGAGGCGCCGAGGTAGAGCCCTCCGCGGTGGTGCCGTGTCACGGAGGCGGGCCACCGTGTTGGCTCAGACACGCTGGGCCGTCTGTGCCCAAGTATATAAAGCCCCCACTTCGGTTTGTGATGTTATTTCCTTAAAAATAATTTAAAACGTAAGAACAGTAGAGAGGGGCGAAGGAGAGTAATATATAATCGTTTGATTACGCCGCCAAACGAAGTCTAAACTCAAATTAACCTCAGGTACCGAGGTATTTAGCAGCAGCGAGCATTCCTATGGATTTTGTTTCGCGAAATACGGATGACGAATCGCTTCATGGTACCGACCTAAGGTAAGTAGAATTGCTCCAAACTAGTGTCAATGTGCTCCTAACAGAATTGAATACTTCTCCCTTCTCCCGACTTCCCGAAAAATAGCAAGTTTTCGACTGTTCTTCGATAAGCCTAAGTTTAGACGATAATTATATCGAAAGTGACGTTGTCCTTCGTAATAACGCTGTATTTAGTGTTAATGGATGTCTATATGAATGCAAGCTGGGAGAAATAGCCGGAGTACCGACTCGAGCCTCGTCCGCTCATCGGATAACTCGAGGTTAAGGTATGTAGTTGTTCTTTGGCAAGTTAGTAAGTTCTTAGCTTAGAATCATAGTAAACTCCGTATTTGAAACTCTCTCGGAGTTGAATGCCGAGAATTGAGTAAGTCTAGTAAATTCCTGGGTTTGCGCTGCCGTATCGTATTTCGCCTTGAAAGATAGAGTACGCGCCAAAGCGGCGAGCTTATTTTATCTGAGATAGCCTATTGTATGATTAGCAAGCATGTTGTAGAATAAAAAGAAACAGACTTTAATAAAAGCTAGTAAAGCAAAACCAAATAGACAGATGTGGGCTTTGTGGCTACACGTACCAGCTGTATTCAGACAGATGAGATATTGGCTACAGATTAGCCAACAGCTAAAGAAAGATTTCAATCAAGATAACTAAAGAATCGCTTATATGAAGAGATCGAATGAGAAATCGATTTGTATAATCTTTTCCAGCTATACATGTTTGCTATTTATATGGCTATTTGCTTGTTGAGACTTGCTGTGGCGTGAGGGCCCCTTATTGAGCGCTCCCGCCGCCCTGGCCAGGTAACGTCGCCACTGAGCTGGTGGGTTTACGTCGCTCCGAGGGGTGGTATACCGTCCTAAATGCCTTGGACGAGATGAGATGAAGCTTCTCATATGCAAACTGGGACAAGATTGGCGCTGTCTCCTGACTTGTTCTCGGAGAGCAAAAAGTGCTCTTCCTGCCGTATAGCCCCGAGGAGAGTTCCAGGGAACTTTCGCATTCCCATTCGTTAATGCTCGTACACAAAGTGTAGCTCCGGTTTCGTATAGTCCCGAGGGGAACCAGACTTATCTGCCATCGTTTTGGCGCCAGATCCTCCTGATTCGTGATCAAGTGGAGTTTAGAGCATTCTGAGGCCGAGGCCCAGCCTGAGACCCGCGGCTCAGAGAGCCCGTGGAAAGATATGAGTGACTTATTTTTATGTTTTAACTGTGAAAGTATATAGATTGTTTGTTGCTTGTTATCCGGCTTATGGGGTTGGTCGTGGCTCTGCTTGCTACGTTGTATATCTATTTGTATGTGTTATATCCTAGTTACTAGACAACAGTGCCTTCAAGCATAGTACGGCCCGCCTTATCGGCATGTGAAGCATGGTCCAAGCCTATACCGCCTATTCGTATTCGCTATCTCCTCGCTAAGGCATTTGCTAGTTATGTTGTCTATATTCCATTGTTTTCGCTATGTTATTTCATTTGTTGCATGTACTGGCATTGCATGTATCATTTTAAATGGGCGCCATTACTTGCCTGCAGGTACTCAGGTATTGAGCACCTCGTGATTCCAGCTAGCTATTGAGTCATCAGCCCGCTATCCTGAGTCTGATTCCAGAGGTGTAGCTCTTTACTTTTGATGTACAAGATGTGGGCAGGTTCTATCCCATCATTTCCTATTGTTCTCAGAGGCTTGCGTATTGTATATTATCTCCTGGTGGGTCGGGCTGAGCCCATTGCAGAGGCCGGGCAGCTTGTATAGTTGTTTAGTATCTTGTTTTTATGATTGACCGTGCGAGGCCATAGTTTGATAATAGTGGGCGACTTTGCTTGGCCCCGTGAGTTTTCAAATTTTTTTCTCTAAGTTTCCGTATGACTAGTCGCATGGTGGCCTTGTCGGCCCGCACAGGTTCCCTATTTGTGAATATGTTTTGGTCACTGCTATTACAGTTCAGGTGGCTATAGGCCCAGATGGCCTGAGGCCGTGTTTACGTACCGTTATATAGCCCTTTTGTTTCTGTGAACCCGAGATAGAGCTAGCTTGTGCACCAAGGTGCCTGGCCCATCGGGCTTAGTAGTCCAGTCCCTCTAGGCACCAGTGCTGGGCCATACCCCCGAGCGGGGCGTGACATCGAGAGGTGCAAAGACGAAAATAAGTGAAATTGATTGACGAGCATGTTTATAATCGCGATAAGTGATGAAGTAGTGAGCAACCGAATATAAACCGGAGCAAATAGAGATTGAGATAGACAATGAATGAGTACATATTTGTGTGTGATACATCCTATGTACTGCTGAAAACATATTTTTTAACGGAGACTAGCAGGAGATACGACTGAGAGGTAAAAGGAAAATAAAGAAAAATAAAGTTAGCAAGAATTAAGCACCCTTTTTTGCATTGACCTATTACTGATCAGCTATATCAGTTGTTTCTCAACTGAGCTAGAATCAGAGGCTCCATGCCTGGGAATATATGAGATTTTTTTGAGTTGTTTGTATAGGTAAGAGTTGGAAAAAATTAAAAAATAGCTGGTGGCATAAAATTCCTCCTTGTATGTGGTTGGTGATATGGAAAGAAAGAAACTCAAGATGTTTTGAAGACAAGAGAAAAACAGTCAAGAGG
>JACEIK010001621.1:102557-118205 GCA_018107945.1 Datura stramonium | reverse complement strand
TATTAATCTCTTTTCATCATTGGTGCAATTCATACCATTTCCTTAAAAATCACTATTTTCCTTTTCTTCACTTTTTTTGTTTTTACTTATTACATTCACTCCAGGTAAGTTACAAGCCATGCATTTTTTTATAAAAAAAATTAATTAATTTTATCTTACAAGTTTAGAATAGAAATTAGGCACCATGAACTTGAAGAAACGTCTATGTACTACTAGAAAATTCTACCATAATCAAAATAAAATAATAAGTTATGCAATCAACTTATGTTAAGATTTGCTTTTCTCGAAAGCAAATGAACTTATTTTAGGGGCTTGAGTTAGAGTTAATAAGAAATCATTAACTTCGTTTTTGTAAAAAAAAAATTGTGATGATTTATATTATTGCACGCAAATATCGAAATCTACTTTCAAGTAATAGGTATTACGATAGAAAGATATTCTTGTGAATCAAAGTTGTTGTAATTGAAGAACCTAGTTGGATGAATTTCTTATCTAATTCTTAGTCTTTTGATTTTTATTCACGAATTATAACCTTTGCTTTTAAGAAGCTCTTGTTAGATGTTTGTTTATAATAGTATTTTTCAGATCTATAACAAGTGAAATATAATTTACTGAAGAAACTTTAATGAAATGAGTCTTAAATTTCAAATGTGAATAGTGAGTTTAAATCAGGTGAGTAGTGTCGAAAATACCTGAAAATATTGACAAATAACTATTAGTGCAAAATGAATTTATTAAATTTGTTGTTATTTTGATAAATTAATAATTAAAATTTGTCCTTTATGATATTTAGAACTTATGTTTCAAAGTCAAATTTATTGAGAGTAGTTTTGGGCATTGAATCATATTAGATTTTTAACATTTAAATGAAAAATTACAATTTTCAAATAAAAATTTATTCATTTGAACTTCAATCATAAATGTCTGAACTTCAGCTACACATAACAAAATCACGTATCTTTTAAGTTCACGAGGAAAAACCTGAACATCACTCGTGTATGCGACCTTCTAACTTTCGGATCAAATTTCTGTAACTTTAAAGTCGCATATCTAAAATTGTCCTGAAAGTGAATAAACTTAGTAAATTTTATACACCATAAATATAGCTTAAATAATGATCCCAACATCAGGTATTTGTGCACTTAGTTCTGTATAAAGTCCAGATTCAGGAGGAAGGCCCAATTTAAGAAAATTGGCCCAAATATGGAGCATGTATAGTCCAGCCCACCATATCTCGCGCCACATGTTCCCACCAAGAAAGAAAAAGACATTATAGATTCATAAAAGCGTTTCACTCTTCTCCCCCCTCCACCGAAATTATCGATTCTTAGACACAGCAAACAACAGCAATCTACCATCTGCAAATCACTCGGTGCAATAGTTCAAAAGCCCTTGATTTTTCAAATCCGTCTGGGATTTGGATTTGAATTCTTTATCTTCATGTACCCTCATTTATCCCTTTTCAATCCCATAATCTGATTTTGAATCTTCTCGCACATTTTTCTACTCTTTAACATATGTATGCCTTAGCCTAGCGTTTTTTTGGGTCTTATAGCTGCGCTTTCTATCACCGCTAGGTTTTTGGGTCAATCCCGGTATGTTATCCATCCTTTCGTTTTCCATTTGGTATTTGGCTTAAATTGCTCTTAAATATTTGGGGTGAATTTCGTGTTTTTCTGGAACAAGTTTCAAGAAACTTTGGCAGATCGTTGGTGTTTTTGCTTAGGTCTGCGCTTGAGATTTTAGGGTTTTTATTGAAGAATAATGTTGGTTTTGTCTTTCGTGGATATGGCCTAGGTGGGTGAGCCTGTTAAGGTGATTGGTGATTATTTTGATTGGACGCCATGGCCTGGAATCAAGAGGAAGGATTCTCAGCTGGGATCAAGTTCGATAAAGGGTGTTTCGGGGAGAGATGCATAAATGATATGGTGGATGGATTTGGTGATTTTTGGGGTTTGAATTGTGAAAAAGAGGAGCTTTATGATCATAAAGGTGGAAAATCCAATAAGGGCTCTGACGAAATTGCTGATTTGTTGCCTCCGGATCCCTTTAATATGGAAATGAGTACCGAAGGCACAGGTCTCACATCCACCACAGGTTGGTTAGAGGATTTTGAGAAGGAATTTGGGTTAAATACTCTTGGGTTTACGGAAGACGAGAATGAGGTTGCTGCAGAACTTGATTTTGTCTTGACTGGCACGATGAGAATTCATCAGGATGCGGGTCTCCAGTTGATTGATGGAAATTGTGAGCTGTTCAGCATGAATTTCAGAGAGGGGTTGGACGGTGGCCATGGTAAGATGGATGGTAAGACGGAGATCATGCAGAAGTATTGGAATATCGGTGATGCAACAGATACTGATCAAGGGGGAATTAATGATCATTCTGATACTGATAGAGGTGATCCATCGGATGCGTTGTTGCTGGCCCTTGGTTATTTAGGCTTGGGGGACCTTCTTGCTGTCGAAGGAGTATGCAAGCCTTTACGTAATGCTGTTCTAGGAGATCCACTTTTATGGAGAAATATTCATATAGAACATCCATTTTGTACTAAGATCACAAATGATATTCTTATAAAGTTGACGGATAGGGCTCAAGGCCATCTTCATTCTCTCACTCTCTTTTACTGTTCAAAGATCACTGATGCTGGTTTGAAGCATGTACTTGATAGGAATCCCCACCTGTCAAAGGTCAGTTGTTTCTCTTGTGTTGCTTGCTTGGGTCTTTTGGTCTAAGTAAATCCTCTGGTATCCATTTCTATTTAAATGTTTTACATAAGTAATATTAGCAGTTGTAAAAAATAATTATTAGGAACTATATTTAGAAGTTTTGGATTTAAATGAAAAATGAAGGAAAAGTGAGGAAATTAATTAGTTTGGTCCAAGACCATGTGTGTGTACAACACGTAAATTTTCAAAATTCTCAAAACAAAATGTGCAAGGAGAATTGAAAATAGAACAACTAAAATTATCTATTATTTAAAAAGCACAATGGAAAAAATCCTGGAAGAAGTTGAATCTCTCTCGTACTTTTTCGTGGATTTGATGAAATTGAATCTCTGTCTTACTTTTTCGTGGATTTGGCTCCTCTCCATTGCCTGTTACCTCCATTTCTCCAAATTTTTACTTGGATGGAAGACACATAGACCATTTTAAAGTTAATGGTTTTGATTTAATAAACTCAGACCAAGCCTTAACTATGGTTATAATAGATGTTATTCCATATATAATATTCAAAAGAATTGATTTTTCCTCCTACAAATCCCATATATAGCGCCAAAGTTATCCCAATTATTTGTTAACACCGAAATCTAGCGTCCAAGATTATCTTACAGAATCTTCCAGGGAAATCAAGTTTTCGGAGATCATTGGTAGAAAAAAATTCAACAAAAAAGAAGTTGAATGCAAGAGGTGGAAAAAACAAAGAATAAGAAGCAAGACCTAAGTGTTAGTTTTTGCTGAAAATAAGGCGACTATTCACACAAAGTTCTTTCTTAATCCATTTTAAATATTATAGAACTCAAATACTTGCTATTTGTGTGTTCCTTGTAATGTCAATTGTCAGGTATTAGATTGTGTATAATGTGTTTGTAAATTTTTCCAAAGTGTTGTACCATTAAAAGCAATTGAAAGCAACCATTTTCCAGTCAATCTAGCTCTTAATAAGTCCATGAGGTTCTCATATACGATTAGCAAAACTTTAACATTTTGTGCTTGTTTGAAACCAGTGCAATAAGTTTACTTTAATAAGCACTGCAAGGTTTATGTTAGTGCTATGTGTGACGGAAGAGGCAAGGAAGGGGTTAATTTTGGCTTAGCCATCTCAAATTTTAGCTGATAAATGTCTGGTTTAAGTATGAACTTCACACGGTTAAATGGAAAAAATACATAGAATAAAGAAGAATGATCATTGCAGATAAACAACTAAGTAAATAATTGAAAAAATGCAAAGTGATAATATTTTTAAACGATCTTATGGCAGCAAGAATTGTGGGATTACCAAATCTTTTGGGAGCAAATATATGAAATATATCTATTATCCTAAACTATGGTTAAGGTCTAGTTTTAGTTAGTCAAATCTAAACCATTAATTTTAAAATTGGACGTGTGTTTCCTATCCTAGTAATAACTTGGGAAGATGGAGACAATGAGAAATAGAGAGGAGCCGGATCAGAGATCAAAATAGAAGTGAAGAAATAAATGCATGTCAAACACTATGGTAACTGAATTTAAAAGAACACTTAAATGGAAAACAAAATATCTAATAAACAAACAATATCTGGAAAAGGAAAAAAGATTGTTGAAATCGTAAAAGAATGGATGTTAAAATATCTAAAAACAAACAATTATAAGTGAAGGAAGAAGCTTAATAATTGTACTTAGAGATTTTTGGACATTTAAAAATAAGATAAATGAAAAAATTAGAAAAAAAACTATAAAATAATTTTAATAAGATTGTTGAAACCGTAAAAGAAATGGATGGTAAAATTTCTAAAAACAAACAATTATAAGTGAAGGAAGAAGCTTGATAATTGTACTTTGAAATTTTTGGACATTTTAAAATAAGATAAATGAAAAGATTAGAAAACAAACTAGAAAATAATTTTAATAAAGTGTCGCGCCACATTTCTTAGAGCAGAATTTTATGTTATATACACTCCAACCATCTACCCTGGGGTAGCTAACATAACTGATAGCACTTCCTTTATCACCTGCGAGATGGTCTATTCAATGAGTGCATGGCATTGCTGTACAAAAGCCTAAGTTAATGTATTTTTTTCATGGTTCATTTCTGTGAGTGCAAGGAAAAACTGCGGTAAGAATAAATAAATGGACAGTTGAAGGTGGGATAGGGCAGAGGTTAAGATGAAGGGCAAGAGGTTGTCTCAAACTAAGGGGAACAAACAAAAGTGATGGGTCAAATAAGGCCTTGATCTTTTATCCAACTGTTGAAAACAATCACAAAATAAAAGTTCATTATTAATGTGAAGGAACACAACCTTTAATGGAAAAGTCACTTTGAATTATTCCTTCTCATTTTCAAGAAATTGAGGAAGAAGAAGGTTAGAAAGGGAGAAAAAGCATAAAGGCACTTCTTGGCCGAAGAGACATGCCACATAACCTCCCAAAAGCTTAGCTTTATATAGATATATAGATAGATATATTGTTTCGAAAGATGTATTATTTTTTTTTGCTCCATGCAGAGTTATGTGACAAACCGTAATAACTTATTGGGATTAAAACTTAGTTATGTTGATAGTTGGTACCTTCATATTAGGGTTCACCGTCTGTTAGGAGTCTTGTTAATACCTTAATTTTTTTTTTGTCAATAGAAAATCTTGAGTATATTTTACTATTAAAGAATCAAGATATTGAGTATTGGAATAAAAGGGGTCCAACTTAAGTGGAGTGGATATTGAGGATTCATGCAGCAGCCCAGACTTGCTTAGAATTGAGGCAATAGTTGTGTTTTTGTAAAATGTTTTGCAGTCTTTTCTCCATAGGATTCTGGTTCATTTCAAGTGTAGTACTGGCTTACTATTAACTAGAAGTGTATATTGGGATTCCTCATTGTTGCTTTCATCTATTTCGTTCTGTCAAAACCTAGGTTGATCTTTCCTTGGAAGAGATGCTTTTTATGGTATCAGTTATGCTGCCTCATCACGTGCAATGTTTAGTAGTGTGTGGGTAATTGGAAATAATGCAGGGAAGAAAATGTAATATAACACCAACTGACCCTCTTTACACAATATACCCTATTAATAATAATTACGTAAAGAATCTACAAATATTTACGCGATATATCAAGCCTGGTAACAATAGAATATCAGGTTTTCACTTGCAGCATGTTATACGAGATAATATCTCTAGAATTTAGCATTTAATATGGAAATGTATCGTTAGAGAATATTATGGTTTGTTTCTATCCTAATCAACAACTTTTTCTATGAAACTATATAATATTCAATCCAAAACTATAATATTTGATTCATTACTACATTATTCAATCAAGAACTATAGACAGAATATTCAATTCATAGTACAATATTCTTTTTGATGAAGTCAATTCATAATACAATATTCAATTCGAAACTACAGTATTCAATTCAAAAATGTATTATTCGTCCCATAACTCTAACATTCTATTAAGAAATAGAGTATCTAATTCAAAAATTACGATATTCTCTTTGAAACTTCAGTATTCAATTCAGAAATACAATATTCACACCAAAATTAACAACTGTATTCAAATAAAACTATAGCCATATTTTTCAAGAGGCTCGGAACTCTATTTTTGTTTACTTTCTCTTTTCTTCTAGCTAATCTATCAAGCACCAACTCTTCATTTCGAACAATGAATTTAGAAACCCTAACTTGTAAACCACACTTTTTCATACTAAACCCTAAATTCAATCCGAATTTCCATGTTGGTGTCTCTTCAACCTGCCTCCGTACGGGTCAGGTTATTCCAAGGCCTTCCCGCATTGACAAACAAAGACAATGTCTAATGATTGCAAACTTGAAGGAAATAATGCTTATATGGTGATAAACAGAACTTGTTGAAGTCAAAGCAATTACGAGCATCTTATATTACTTCTCCATAAATTTCTTTCTTATATTACTTCTCCGTAAATTTCTTTCTTATCTCATTGTCTCCCTAATCCCTCCAAAACCAATTATGCGTAAGCATTGCAAGGCCACCCAAGCAGGAGCAGAAATGGGTAATGTGTGAATTGCAGATTCAAGCAATTTATAGAAGATATGATGGGCAGCTTAATATTGCACATCTGAAGAGGAAGGGAAGGAGTTTTCGGGGATGGAGATGCACTTGATTTAACAGATAAATATAAATAGTAATTTTTAAGAGTAAAAATGGGTAATGTATTTATCAAAATACTTAAAACTGGGGATTAACTAGTAAGTAGTAACTGTTAAGGTAATATACAATGAAATTAATAAACTTAAAAATGGATATAGAAATTAGTTTTGGATTTCCTATTAAATATAAATAGTAAATGGGTAAATTGTGTTAAGATGTGTTTTCATAGGGCATATGGTGTAAAATTATTGGCATGTTTTTCTAAAGGCTCAGAATTCTCTTGTTATTTACCGTCTCTTTTCTTCTAGTTGTTCAGTCAAGCACCAACTCTTCATTTCAGAACAATGACTTTAGAAACCCTAACTTGTAAACCACACATTTTCATACTAAAACTCTAAACTAAGCATTATTTACTTCAAGTCTTGCATTAATTATAAGACATTGTTTTGGTTCGTTGATGCCGGCAGGGCCTTGGAGTAACCTGACTTTTATGGAGGCGGGTTGAACAGACACCAACATGGAAATTCAGATTGAATTTGGGGTTTAGTATTTTTTTTCTCTGAATTTCCATGTTAGCGTCTGTTCAACCCGCCTCTGTAAAAGTCAGGTTACTCCAAGGCCCTGCCGGCATCGACGAACCAAGACAATGTCTTCTAATTAATGCAAGACTTGAAGTGAAAATGCTTAAATGGTGATTAGCAGAACTTATTGAAGTCGAAGCAATTAAGAGCAGCCGAATATTGTACATCTAAAGAGGAAGGAAAGAATCAACTTGTATATTTAGAAAACCGCACATTTTCATACTAAACCCTAAATTCAAGCTGAATTTCCATATTGGCGTCTCTTCAACCCGCCTCCATACTTGTCAGGTTATTCTAAGGCCTTGCCGACATTGACAAACAAAGACAATTTCCTCTAATTAATGCAAGAATTGAAGTAAATAATGCTTCTATGGTGATTAACCAAACTTGTTAAAGTCAAAGCAATTACGAACATCTTATATTACTTCTCTATAAGTTTTTCTTTCTCATCTCTCTTCCCAAATTATTTTGTTGTAGTTACTGCTTCTTTTTTTTAGAATGCTTTGTCATGCTTTCTATAGTATTTGCTATGACTTCTTCACTTCTGCTATTTCTTTTTTCTACCTGCTTTGAAATGTTTTTTCTTGAGTCAATGATCTATGGGAGACAACCTCTCTATCTCCCGAGGTGGGGATAAGATCTGCTTACACTCTATCCTCCCAGACTCTACTAGACTCTACTGATGAGGTTACATTGGGTATGTTGTTTTCTCCCCAATCACTCGGAAACCAATTATGCAGAACACTGGAAGGCCACCCAAGCAGGAGTAGAAATGGGTAATGTGTGAATTTCAGACTCAAGCAACTTATCGAAGATATGATGGGCAGATGAAAATTGCACATCTACAGAGGGAGGAAGGAGTTTCCGGGGATGGAGATGCACTTGATTTGGAAGAGAGAGATACAAATAATTTTTAAGAGTAGAAATAGGTAAAAGTATTCATCAGAATACTTAAAACTGGGGATTGACTAGTAACTGTTAGGGTAATAGCAATACACAATGAAATTAATAAACTTAAAAATGGATATAGAAATCAATTTTGGATATTTTTGGGTGAAATAGGTGATAGATTTAGTTCTGGATTTCCTGTGAAATATTAACAGTAAATGGGTAAGTTGTATTAAGAGGTGCTTCCTTAACTTAAGAGGTGTTTCCTTAGGGCACACGGTGAAAATTCTCAATAATAAATTGGTTCATTATTTAAGTTGATCCCTTTATGTTGAGATAACAATTTCATTGACATAACTTTAAGAAAGTAACAGACCGATGAAAGAGCTTATTTCTACCGGTTTTGGTAATATTTATACTAAGGTGTCTTTCCAATCACCTTCTTTTAACCTCTTGGGAAGTTCATTTACTCCATTAAATTTCTTAATATAGCTCTTCACATCCTTGTATCTAGTATTTGGTTCTATTGATCTTCTTTTTGTTTTTGCTATGTATTTAATTGAATTAATAGAATCTGATTCTATTAATTTCTTTCAGGCACTTCTTACTTGTCTAGTTTTCTGATGTCATGTTTGCCTGTGTTCATGCAGTTAAACGTCCCAGGATGTGTGAGGCTCACCGCAGATGGTGTTCTCTCTAACTTAAAAGTCTTGAAGACTGCTGGAAAAACCAGACTTAAATATTTAGGGATTTATGGATTGTTTGGCTTGACGAACCAGCACTTGGAAGAGTTCAAGCTCTTAACAGGTGTAGATAATAGCAAACTGCCAACTACTCGTAAGCCACGTTTTTTTGTTGGTGGTGGCCAGTTGTGTGTCTCTTCTGATGATGACCGTGCTATGGACATTGAAGTTTGCCCGAAATGCCAGCATTTTGAACTAGTTTATGATTGCCCTTCAGAGAGTTGCCAAAAGAAGCAATCTGACAGTCAGTTGTGCAGGGCTTGTACCACATGCATTACACGTTGTTTCGATTGTGGATGTTGCTTAAATAATTGTGATTACGAGGAGCTGTTCTCTTTCGAGTTGCTTTGTTTAGATTGCTGGAGACAACCCTTGGGTCCCCAAGAGGGGGAGCAGAAACTGACCTTTTTGACTGAAACCACTGTTCTTCACAACGGTGAGAGTTACCATTTCTACATCTGTGGCTAGGATGCATAAAGTTTGTTGCTTTTTTTGGCTGTGTGAGAACTTGGGATCACATAGCGGTTTTGAGCGTCAGATTTAACATGGAGGTCCTTGTCCTGAAGAAATTGGAATCTGATTATTATCGAACTGGAAGGGAGCATGGCAGACAAGAAGCTGATCTCCCGTGTGGAGGTTTTGATAGCCTTATGTTGTATGTATGCTGTATCATGATTTTGTTGAGTAACCCTTATGTTGTACGTATGCTGTGTCATGAGATTGTTTGAGTGACCCTTATGTTGTGTGTATGCCCTGTGTCATGATCTTGTCGTAATGTAATTCTAGATGTTGCACCACCAAACGCTTGGGAGAGGAAGAAGTTTGATAAAAAAATGTATATTGCTAAAACAGTTGGAATAAGTGGGCAGACGAAGGCCACGGTGTTAATCTGTCGCCAATAGATGTGGGGCTGCAAATATTAAGGCCTACTTGTCTGTGGTGTAGTTGAAGAAAAGAATGTACCAGTGTTTGGTTGGCTGGCAGAAAAAGCATGTGGTTCTGGTTGGGACATTGCATGCCAAATCTGTGATCAGCTTCAGCTTTGGAGTACCAATAATTAACTGCTATATTTACTGATAATTAAGGGTGTTCATCTATCGGTCTGATTTGAAAGATTTCAGTTCAGTATGTAGTTTTTAAAAATGTAGTACCAATATAACACCACATTGTGTGGGGTTTGGGGAGGGTAGAATATCTGCGTAATGTCGTACCAATATCATACCAAATCCGGTATGGTAAAATTTGAAATTGGGATTCACGAAAATCAAAACCAACAGGTGTAGTGTCTACCTTGAGGCGGGTTGTCGTGTTAGACAAGGCTAAGAGCACTAAAGCAATTGCTATAAGACTCAAAAATTAACTGCTCCAGATGAATAAAAAGCCACTCTAACTTTCAAATACATTTTGAATTATTTAACTGGTCGCATTGAGGATCATTTGCCTAAAGGACACCACCAGATACCTTATTTACAAGGGTTAATACTCTTCAATTGGATCTGTTTTTGTGTTCGGTTGATTGTTAACAACATCATATTCGATGTACCTTTATAAGTGAAGTTTAGAAAGCATTGTTATCTTGAAAGTAATGGAAAAAAGAATAAGGGACAATTACATTATATGATAATTTGGATAAAATAATTATTCATTTTAATTCATATTTAATTTGTTACTCTTTAATCATTAGTTATTCTTTTAGCAAATATATTTATTTCTTTTTCTTCTTGCAAATATTTTTTTCTTTTTCTTCTTTCTTCTTTTCTTTTCTTCTGCGTCTTCTTTTATCATTCTTCTTTCTTTCTTTTTTCTTTTCCTGCTTGTTCTTTCAGCTTCTTTGTTCTTTTCTCCTCTTCTTCTTCTTCCTTCTGCTATTTCTTTTCATTCTTTCATAATTTATATATTCAGATCTGAAGATATTATGTGTAAATTTAACAATCTTTTAAAAAGAGATGCGTAGATTTATATGATATATTCTTACAAAAATATATTTACATAACATTGATATTACATTATTGATATCTAATGAATTTAATATATTTTTTCTGTTTTCTTTTTTGAGTTTTCTCTTCAATTCTAACCTTTCTCTTCTCTTATATCAATACTCACCCTTTTTATTGCAATTTAAATACTAATTTAAAAATAGCAGTATTATTTCATTTTATTTTTGTTGTCGTTTGTGTTATATATCTTTGCTGGTATTTTTTTTCAAACCTTAAATTTATAGAAAAAGAATTAAAGATGAAGAATTAAGTGTTGCTTCTTTAATTTCTTGGTCCTTTTATTTTGCTGATTCGAAATAGTGTTGCACAAAAAAATATAAACTAGTTATTCATAGTGAATTAGTCGATAATATATCAATTTTGTATGAGTTTGTATAATTTTATATAATCATGTAAAAGTGTGTATAATGACTTTTTATACAACTATTATATATATTTTGTACATTTTTATATAAAGTCAATATATTGTCTACGGTAAATGTATAATGTTGTATAAAGCTGTATACCGTATGTATAAATACTGTTACGGAAAACATTTTTGACTATGCGAATACAAATTAAAAATATGAATATGTGAATAAAATATTTTATATTGGAATGTATGTTTTTAAAAATATCTCAAAAATAATAACAAACACGAATATATAATAAACAAAATAGAGAAATTAATTGATAATAATAAATTAATGAAAACACAAGTAGGAGAATTAATACTAAATAGTAGTGACAAGGGAAATTATACAAACGGTGGACTATTTATTAACCTTTTACTTTGACCCTTGATCTCACTATTCTCTTATTATCTAGGTCATGTCTTCGGTAAGTTGTAGAGATGTCATGTCCTATCTAATCACCTCTTCCCGATATTTCTTCGACCTATCTCTACCTCTCATAAAATTCATCATAGCCAACCTCTCGCACCTCCTCATTGGTTCGACCTATCTCTACCTCTCATAAAATTCATCATAGCCAACCTCTCGCACCTCCTCATTGGGGTAGCTGTACATCTCCTCTTCACATGCCCAAACCATTTCAGCCTCACCTCCTCATCTTGTCCACCATTAGGGCTACTTTCACCTTGTATATATTTCTTCTTTCCTGATCCCATCTCTCCGAGTATGCTTACACATCCAACTCAACATACTCATATTTGCTACTTGCTTATTCTAGACGTGCAAGTTCTTGATCGGCCATTCCGCTTCATACAACATAGTTGGTCTAACAATCACTTTATAAAACATAGTTTTAAGTCTTAATGACATATTTTTATTGCACAGGACACCGGATGCGAGCCTCCATTTCATCTATCCTATTACAATATGATGTGTAACATCATCAATCTTTCTATTTTCTTGTATAATTGACCCAAGATACTTGAAACTTTCTCTCTTGGAGATGACTTGAGTATCAATCTCACTTCTACATTTGCTTCGTGCGAATGTAAACTTGTACTCCGAATACTCTTTCTTAATCCTACTCAACCTAAAACCTTTAAACTCCAAGGTCTCTCCACTTGTAGGGGACTTGAGTATCAAGCTTTACTTTCACATCTGTCCCGTGAGGTACGTCACTTGAACTTCTATTTCAAATACTCTGTCTTAGTCCTGTTCAACTTAAACCCTTTAAACTCCAAGGTCCCACTATGTGTAGTAGCGGATCTATGATTTTCACTAAGGGGATTCGAAAAATAAAAATATAGTGCTTTGAAATTTGAACTTGGACCTCAAGATAAATTTTGAACACCCTAAATCACTAAGTCAACCTCTAGTTTTGTGTTCAGGGGGTTCAAAATCTACATATGTACATAAAAATTTAAAAATTACCTTATATCTACTATATAATTTTTTACCCAGAAGTTCGAGTGGACACTCTCCCGCCTCTTAGATCCGCCCCTAACCGTGTGTCTCATCATTCAACACTATATCATCTGCAAACAAGGTGGATTTACATGAGGCCGAGGGGTGTCACGTGACACTGCTTCGTCAGAAACTTTTATTAAATATGTATACATAATTGAAAGGCAAAATCAAAATAAAGGTTAAATACAATAAAGTGACACTACTTGTACCAAAGATCAGCGCGGCTCAATTGGTTTGGTGCCTCATTTTTAAGCCTGAAGTCCTGAGTTCGAACTCAGATGGCACCTAAAATGATAAATTTTTTGTATGAAAAAAATACCAAAGAAATTGGGAATTGTTCGGGTTCGAACACTAGATTTCGTAGAAGTTAACAAAATTATGAACTAATTTAGTTCAAAGTACAATATTATATGTTTTGCGAGAAGATAATATTAGATGAAGAAGATAATATTAGATGTTCAAGGAAGGATGTTGTTGCTTTCTTTAATTTTCTTTTTTAAAAATTTGTACCTCAGAATTCAGCTTTTCATTAATAATAATTCGTAACAAAATAATGAATAAATACAAGAAAGAGGTGTCTTAATTAATCCTAATCATGAGGTAATGAACACTCATTAATAAACATTATTGTTTGTTAGTTGTGTGCTATATTTTTTTCTTTCTCATCAATAAAATCAAGTTAACATCAATTTGTGAAATCCAATGAAATGAAGACTTTTTAATATCTCCGCCATTTATATATATATATATATATATATATATATATATATATATATATATATATATATAAAATTTCTAATGAGTATTTCTAACATTTCAAAAATAAAAATTCAAGGAGGGTTATAGTAATATACATTAATTGTGCTTTATTTATATTATGCTATTTTTTAATATGGCGTTATAGTATTTTATTTATGTATTTCATTTAAAATATGACACCGCTTTCGAAAAATCCTGTGTACGCCACTATATGCAAATAACATACACTATGACACCTCCCCTTGAATAGCATTAGTCCATCCATCATACGACAAATAAAAATGGATTAAGAGCTGAACAAGGGTGCAACCCCATCACAACCTTGAAGTGTTTCGAGTCTACTCCCATTGCTCTCACCCGGATCTTGGCTCCATCATACATATTGTTAATTTTCCTAATGTATGTTAGAAGTACATATTTAATCTCCAAACATCTCAATAGAACTCCCCTAGGAACTTTATTATATGTTTTTTTCTAGAATGTAAGTCCGAATCTGTCTTTTTTTCTCTATACTACTTCATTAATCTCTTTACAAGATCAATGACTTTTGTAGTTGAATGCTCTGACATGAAGTCAAACTAATTCTGGATAATAGACACATCTCATCGCACCCTCATCTCCATCACTTTCTTCCAGACGTTCATTGTGTTACTTAGCAGTTTAATACACCTATAATTATATTCATAAATCTCCTCCGTCCCCACACTCTCCCTCCCCCTACCCCATCGTTTACTGTATTCATGATTTCAAGTTTGCAGAGTTGAAGAAAAAAATCAAAAAGACTAAATCATCTACTGTATTAAACAACATCTAGTAGAACAACAGAGGGAAATTTCTCTTAGTGGATGAACTGTTCCAGGAAAACAAAGCGGAGAGAATTGAACTGGCTCGCCGACTCAGCATGGATTCTAAGTTGTTTGATAATAGCCGATTGTCGGAATAATTATTACAATCTTTTTTATGATAACAATGATTGTCAGAAGTAGGAAGATAAATGGGTTATTTAAATTAAATTTGAGCGGGTTCAGACGATTGAAATAACAAGAAAAATTTTTCTGAACACTCAATATTGGATTGGATTCCTCTCCATTTCTTTTCTCATTCATTTTTTCCAAATCCTTACTTGAATTGGGAACATATGGTATAGGTTAAATTTAATGGCTAAGAAATACAAATAAATTTTTAATCATGATAAAGATATAAATATATTATATATTTGAGTTCAAAAGTAATTGTAATTCACAATCTTAGCAACATATTATCTTATTCATAAAAAGAGTAAAAAAAATAAAATTTCTCTTCCTATCTTTTTTTCTTATACAGTATCTATCTTTGAATTTTTTTTTAATTAATAATTTATAAATTCTATATTTGAATTTTCTTTTGAAATTTCAAGTGGACTTACTATCACTTTTAAAAGTCTCATTACTTTTCGATTTTTTAATGGGTCAAAAATGGCTTTTTTCCTAATAAAAAATATTATCTATTTTCTTTTTGAATACATTATTTCTAATAAAAATATTATTTTAAAGAATCATTTTCTTGTTTTTTTTTTAAATTTCTTTAACAAACAAAAAAGTGAGAAGTGATTTTTTTTCCCTTTCATTTTTGTTATCGATAAAAATAGCATAACTTTATGCACTTTTTTAACCAATAATATATACATAGTAACTCCATCATTAATTTGCATTTAGATAACAATAAACAAAAAATTCTAATAATATAGGAAGTATTATTGTTTCTTAATTTTTTTTCAAATTGAAATAGGATAAATATTTGCGGATATAATCTTTAATTTAAAAGTTAAGATACAACAATCGTAATATATTGCTAAAAGTGATAATAACTCCACTTGAAACTTGAAAAAAACTGAAATACAGAATTTATAAATTAGCAATTAAAACATTTTAAAAGATAGATATTGCATAAAAAAAATAGGGAGAGAAATTATTTTACTCTATTTATAGATAGATAATATGTTGCTAAGACTGTGGAATTATAA
>JACEIK010001621.1:7172-18572 GCA_018107945.1 Datura stramonium | reverse complement strand
ATCTTATTTGAATTCTACCAAATAACATTAGTCGTTTAGAGAATTTTATTTGTGGGGAGATTTATTTTCTCAATTATTTTAGAATTTTTTCTTATATTAGTGTTATGGTCAATTGACAAACCTATATTATAAAAAAAAAAATTATAATTTTTCTTTGTCGAGATTTGCAATCATTAATTTCTGCATGATATCCTATTATTTCAATTCCAACAATTTCTAAAATAATAAATCAAACCCTCCTTACGAAAATAAAAGGAAAAAAAAACAAAAAAAAATCCTCTCCATATATTTCTTTTTTAGATCTTTTCTATTGTTGGTCTAGTTATTTGACTATTTCCTAATTTTTATTGCAGAATTAGTAAAAACAACAAAATTTAAAAATAGACTAAAGACCAAACATTTCTTTTTTGGTGCCCATTATTTTTCTATTTATTCTTACGTGCCGTGTTTGAAGACATGCCATTTTTTTTCCAAGAGAAAAAACACTCCAATTATATATATATTTAACGAGATTGTCTGAATTATGTGAAAGGATTATATTAAAGAATAAGTAGTTATTACTATTGTTGATTTATTGGATCAGTGTATCTTTGTAAAATTATATTTAAATCATAATTGGAAGTTTGTAATAACATGTAATCATAAGCATTTATATATAAAAGAAATATGGAGATAAGTGATTTATTAATGCAGCATCAAGATATTACGATACCTTATTTATGTTTGATTTAATAATCTGATAAGATTGTATAAGAGTTGGAAGAATTTCAATAATTTCACAAATGATGAGATTTTCATGTTTATAAGGATACATACACTTTTTGAAATTTAAATTAAATGTTCAAACAAATTAATTTATCTAAGTTATATGTGCTTGTGAATGTAATATAAATTGATATATATGAAATTGACTCGAACAATATCGTTATAAATTATTTAAAAAATTACATATGAAATTCACAAGTAAATTCAACCATTATTTAGATAACTTTTTGCCAAAATATGGACCATATATTGTCAAGATAGGCTAACCACTACTGATATAAATTATGGCAGTATAATTAGAGTTTTTTTATACCTCAGATTTAAATTTTGAGAATAAAGAAAGTCGTATTAAAAATATTGCCTCCAAAATTAATGTTATAATATATAATTTAAATTTAATTATAAATACTGAATGCCGAGTGAAAAATCATAAAGAAAAAAATAGGTTAACCACTTAGGCTTTTACAGGAAAACCAACTCCCACTAAGAAATCATAAATAAAGCAGATCTTCCGGATAGAATATCCCCTGGATGAAACTTAGCTAACTCAACTACCTTTCTAATTTTCTTTGATCATCCATTTAAGTAACTACTAATACATCTATGGTTTGGATTTTTTTATTTTGGAGATTCGATTAATTTAAATTTATATTAAATATTTTTATTTTAAAAGTGAAATATTCCTTTTCAAATGGTATCAAGCCGTTGGGGCCCAATTTCAAGATTCAATTTTTTTGTGGTGTTTTCTCAAGTGCAACAAGAAAACTTAAGCACAAGTAGTATTCAATAAAAGCCACGTCTTTGAAATTTGTTAAGTTGATAATTTCTACACGTTCTTAGCTTAGGTGTTCAAGAAATCAACAACGCTTTCAAAATCTCAACATCAATAACTAAGTGCCAGCTCTGCCTTAAAAAAATCCCTTTTTTTCTTTTTCACATTCTTCTCTTTCTTTATAATAATTTTCATGGGTCGCATGTACGATCAGAAAATGGATTTGGGTTTGAATGTTTTTTTTTTCTTGATATAAAAATGGGGTTCGTCGATTTTTTTTGAATGATTAAAGAAAATGGGGTTTCTTGGAAGTTTATTAGGAATTTTTGGTTTTGGAGTTGGAATTTCGATAGGTCTGGTTGTGGGTTATTTCTTGTTCATATGCTTCGAGCCCAGAGATGTTAAGGTAAAATGCACTGCTTTCAATATTTGTATCTCTCTTGCATTCCAATGGAAAGATTGGATTTTTATACTGTTTTGGTTTGATCATCACAGGATAGTAACCATTTGATGAAATTTCAGCTAGAATGACTTTGTTTATAATTTATTTTCTTATATTGGTTCTGTTTTGTTGCTATTGTTCTCTTCTTCTTCAGTACAGTATTTTCTTTCGATACTTGATGTTGATATATTTACTTGAAGTTAGAGCCTATTGGAAACAACCTCTCTACCTTCACAAGTTAGGGGTAAGGCTCTGTAGACACCACCATGCCCCATTTATGAGATTACACTGCATATGTTATTATTGTTGTCGTATATTGGTTCTGTTTCTTTTGCATATGTTGTTGTTGTGAATGGTGTTTCACTAGAGATTGTAAGCTTAATTCAGTTATCTTAGATGAGCGTTGGATAGCGCGATGCTGAAGTAGCTTATTTTGCTAATGTTGGTGCAAAATCATTGGCAAATTCAGTGTCTAAAGTTGGTGGGTTCAAAATGAGTGTGATATTATTATATGTTCAGTCTTTTAGATTTTTCTCGTCATATGTACACGTAGTTAGAGCCTGAAGTAATGGGTTTAACTGAACCAGCAGCGAAGTTAGGTCCCCTTTATAACATCGAAAAATTATACTGTGAAGAAAAAAAGTGAACTTCTTTTGGGTTAAAAAAAAACTGTTGAACCCCTTAGACATAAGTGAAAATTTTACTGAAGTGTCAAAGAGATTGAAAATTTGCTACTTTTGAGTCCCCCTGTATATAAATTTCTGGCTCTGCCACTGAGTTGAAACCTACATAAACTACCCTGAATCCGCCTATGTCCAGTCTTTTATGTAAAGATGAAAATAGGCATGTTGATATGTTATATATAAAATTTGAAGAGATACATCTTCAGCAAATTTCTGCTCCTTATAAGGTTTAACAAATGCAAACCAGCTGATGTGAAAGTGAACTGAACTTCTTGAACACAAATATGCAGGAGTATCCAGAAAGTACCCCATTTGATGAAATTGAGCCAGACTCGTTAATTGATCTTCTACCTGAACTCCCCTTATGGGTGATGAATCCAGACTACGAGCGGGTAGGCACTTTGCCTCCTTTTGAATTGAAATTCTTTCATCCTAATATCCCAAGTCAGTCTTATCTAGGCAGTGATTTTATTCGTATCGTTGTGTAGGTTGACTGGTTCAATGAGTTTTTAGCCAATATGTGGCCTTATCTTGACAAGGTAATTCAGAATTCTTCACTTGGTATTTCTGTCATATCATTCATATCATCTTTGGATTCTTGTTCTTGTTTGTGCCATGGAAATGGTCTGAAGTATATCAGCATGCCTAAATAGTGTAGCTTGATTTTATTTCCTCTACAGGCAATTTGTGGAATTATTAAAAGCACATCCGAACCTATTTTTGCAGAGTATATTGGCAAATATCAGATAAAATCTATTGAGTTTGAGCAACTTACTCTTGGAACAATTCCTCCTAGATTGCATGGTGAGCACCAATTTTCATCTAGTACATGAAATGCTGTGACAAGCCGCCATCTATAGAATAAAAAGTGGCGCATGTTTCATTTGATCTCAATCAATTTGGCAGGTATTAAAGTATATGATTCCAATGAAAAGGAGCTAGTATTTGAGTTTGCAATCAGATGGGCTGGAAATCCAAATATAGTTGTGGCGTTGAAGTTATTATCTCTACATATCTCGGTACAGGTATGACTAGTTTCCCTTCTGTTCATCTTATGAAGGATAGCTTGAGATGATCTTCAAATAAAAGTGTTATGCAATTTGACTTTCTGCAACTTATCTGATTTACATTATTTTTTTATTGCTTTAGAAGAGTTCAGCTGCAAGGCTATATATGTTGTATAAAGATCGTAACAAGTTATTGTTTTAAGAGTATCTTAAAGATCAATTAATCTGCTTCAATAAGACGTGTCAAGTACAACAAAATAAACACAGAGAATAAATTTTTACTGAACTTTTGGGTGATATTAATAGTGTAACTCTCTATGAGAATTTTTACCAAGCTTAGATATATTTATCTTCAGTTGATAGATTTCCAAATGGCTGCTACAGCAAGGGCAACACTGAAACCTTTAGTCCCAACCTTCCCATGCTTTTCAAGCATAATAGTATCATTGACGAAGAAGGTATGTAAGCTTGCAAAATATCTGTAGATTTTAAAGATTCTAAACCTGCTGATGAGTTGAAAATTGCAATGAATAATATGGTAATAGACTCTTCATAACTTCTCTAACTAAAACTATTAATCATATATGTAGCCAGAGGTAGACTTTGGGCTGAAATTAATTGGAGGAGATTTAATGGCAATCCCTGGTTTACACCATTTTGTTCAGGTACACTTCCTCTTTTACCTAGTGTGTTTCTCAAGTACTAAGCTCCATAGGCGAAGCTTGCATTGGATTTAAGTCAAAAGGTCCTTCACTCGTTCTTTTTTGTGGCGAAGGGGCTGATATCAAGTTTAATCATTCCTGAGAGCTTTCAACAATTTGATCTGCGATTCCCAGGATAGAATCACAAGATTATTTCTTTAACCTATTATCAGTAGTATGCATCACAATGAATTTACAGAACAAATCTTTCAACTTGGCACTGACACAAAAGCAATTTACAAGTTCAGTTAATTATGTTACTCCGACAACCTAAACCAATACAATTTCTGAAGAGATTAAATATGCTCGAAGATGTTTGTTTACTAAGAGATGTAAAATGCACTTTGATTGTGTAATTCAATAATAAAACAGGAATACTTAATACCAGACATCACAGAAATGGCTTGGGTGCTTTCCTGGCTGCAGATTAATAGTTGTAGAGAATGTACCTAGAAGTCTTATGCATTGGTTTGGATATAACTGAAACAGTAGATAAAGTTACTGAATTAGGAAAGCTTATAAACAGGAGTAACATAACATGATCTGCTTAAGACATATTGCTCTCGACTCAATGATACCGGTGTCTAAGTTTGATCATTGTTGTTTACCTACAGTTGAAAGTACATAGATCTGGATAAAGTTTGCAGCTTTTCCTTGCATTCTATGTGTTTCTAGATTCAAACTGACTGTATTACAGACAGGGGTGTTCTATACATTACCCTTTTCAGCTAATTTTGATTGATAATTCGTTGGGTGGCAGGAAACTATAAGCAAGCAAGTCTCCAGGCTTTACCTCTGGCCCCAGACACTTGACATACCAATTCTTGACAGTTCAATGTAAGTTGTTAACGATCAATCATTTACTTGAAATATTGACAATGGACTAATTCCTGACAGCCATTTGCACTTTTGGTGTCGTGATACTTGTGCATTGTTGTTATAGTTTCAGCAAATGTAAGAAATGTAGCCTAATGCAATTTCTTAGACTTTGGTTTTCTCAAAATGTAATCATCTTCCTTAATTCTTTTCCTCTAAATTTCGTTTTTCCTTTGTCAAAGACTGGCAACTATTCATGTATTTTACCATTCCTTGTGTACTGCAAAATTTTCAAATTTCTACTGTTAAAATATGCAACATATCTACAAGGGCATCCAAAGGGACTTATGAAGGTTCTAGTCTACTCTTGTTATTGCAAAAGTTTAGATAGAATGTTAGATTCTATCAAGTGGTATTAAAATTTTATATCGTCTCTACCAATTCTAAAGCTCTAGGCTTCCTCTATGAACTCACCCTATCCAGCTCTAGGCTTCTCTCTTAGTTAGTCCTCATTGAGTCACTAGCACTATTCTAGACACACTCTTTAGGCTGTTGAACCTATTCTCTAGCCTTTTCACTTCATATCCACTTTTCAACTTGATGAACCTACTCCTTGTTCAGGTCTACTCTTCCGCATGTTGAGCTGCATAGGTTATGCCTTAAGGTAATTGGTTAGATGAAAGTCTTAGAAATAGCCTTTTGGAAACCTATGTTTGCTCGGACTCTTCAAAAATTTCATCGGCTATGTGTCGGATCCGTCAAAACTAGTGCATTTTTGGAGGATCCAATACGGATGCAGCAACATTTTTGGAGAGTCCGTGCAACTTCGTCGGAAACAGCCACTCAACCTGTATACACACCACCCTCCCCAGATCCCAATATGGGATTCCACTTAGAAACATGATGTCTCCATATCAGATATCTAAACACATCCAAAGTTCTTTAACCTTAAGATATTGGGTTGGATGCTCAAATTCTTTCATATTTGCTAACTGATGTTTTTGTAATTTTAATAGAGGAGCTGTGAAGAAGCCTGTTGGAATACTACATGTGAAGGTTCTGAGAGCACAGAAACTTTTGAACATGGACTTTTTGAGTAAATCAGATCCTTATGTTAAACTTAGCTTAGGTGGGGACAGGCTTCCAGCCAAGATGACTACTGTAAAGATGAACACTCTAAATCCTGTGTGGGATGAGGATTTCAAATTGACCGTAAAGGATCCCGAGGCTCAAGTTCTGCAGCTGCATCTATATGACTGGGAAAAGGTCAGAATCTTGATTTGATATATCCATGGTATTGTAGCACCACATTGATGTTTAAAACTGTTTACTTTAGTATCAAAGACCATCATAGTACTCCAAAGCTATACGTAGATATTCTTCTTTATCAAAGACCATCATAGTACTCCAAAGCTATACGTAGATATTCTTCTTTGTAGCTTTTTGATGGCTACAATTCTGGTTTTGATTTTCTGTTGAAAAGGAATTGTATTATGTACGCCATCCATCTCGAATTTCAAAGACCTTTTACTTTCTTGGAATTTAAGAATAAACTGGTTGAATATCAACTTGGTGGAGAAGCGATAAGATTTTGGAAACTAGAGAAGTTATCTAAAAAGATATAATATCAAATTTCTGTACTATGACGAAGGCTATGTTTATTGCAACTTGGTGTTCAAAATTACTCGGTTAGCACAAGTGCTATTTCTAGAATAAGATATTGCAACAATCTCCTTAAAGACATGAATCACTAGGAACACTTTACCTGTTGGTCTTGATTAATTTTTATCAAGAATAATAACTCATGTATCCTGAGTTTCACTTTGTTTCACAGATTGGGACACATGACCAGTTGGGAATGCAAGTAGTGCCACTGAAATTGCTCCAACCATATGAGAAGAAAGAACTAACTCTTGATTTGGTCAACAGCACAAACCCGGACGACCCTCAGAACAAGAAGCCGCGAGGCCAAATTATGTTGGAAATGTCCTTCATCCCTTTCCAAGAAGATAGTATAAAGTTTAGCGGACATATTAGTTTTCATGAAAGAAAGGTGAGCCTTTCAAGCCTTTCAGATGACATTTCGCGTGGAGCAGGTTTGCTTTTGGTTACCGTTATCGCTGCTGAAGATGTAGAAGGGAAGAACCATACCAATCCTTATGCAGTGGTAGTTATTCGAGGAGAAAAAAGGAAAACAAAGGTGATTCTTTCACTCTCATAAACAGTTAACCATAGAGGCGGATTCATAATTTGAACATGATAGTTCAGCCTTTAAGATTCTCATAACTGAACCTGTTGCACTTTTGAAATCACCGGTTCAAAATTTAATATGTGTGTGTTTACATTCCATATACAAAATACTAGATTCAGTTGAACCCAAGCTCCATTAGCCTTTGGTTAACCATCTTATTGCTTTTGTTGCCTCAACGTTTGTTTACGAACTACTTGTAGGCAATAACCAAAACCTGGAATCCGAAATGGGAAGAAGAATTCCAGTTTATGTTGGAAGAAGCTCCAGTGAAGGACCTAATCCATATTGAAGTCAAGAGCAAGAAGAGAAGATTTGGTTTTCGGTCCAAGGTAAACAAACCATCGTCCACGAATCTCCTCAACTTCCATTACTGCAATTGTTGAATACAAAAACTGACATTTGTTGCATTCTAATTTCCTTTTTTCATCTATAGGAGTTACTTGGCTATGTTGATATCCAACTGAAGGATGTGATCTACAATGGACGTATCAACGACAAGTACCATCTCATCAATTCTAAAGATGGAATTTTACATATTGACATCAAATGGAAGGTGATCTAACAACCACAGCACCCTCTGTATTCTGAATTATCCACATGGATATTATAATCACATTGAGCTAAAATGAAGAAGCGAGGACTCATATAGCCAACCCCAACTTGTTTGAGACTGAGACATATGTTTGCGACTGGTTGTGTTTCTTGCCTTTTATTATGATATACATAGGCTTATGCTTCAAAATCCTAGCACAATGCTCATATTTTGTTTAAAAGCCATGAAAAGAAATGCATACAAAGATAACATGCATACACAAGCATGTTTATTACTAGTACCTTTTGTCTTCTGTTATCAGGTATACTTCTTTGTATATATCATATCAATTCAATAAGTGAATAAACTACATCTCAAGTTCGCTTAGTTGAGGTTGATTATATGAATCTGTTATATCTAATATGGTTATTTAGATTTATTTGATCCGATACTAAACGCATGTTTGACCAAGCTTCTATAAACTACTTATTTTGGAAAACACTATCCTTATAATATTATCCTCACAGGGCATACAAGTTCCTAACCAAAATTAAAATCTTCAGAAATATTGTCCCTAATGTAAGTTCAATAATATAGATGAAGATATAGCGCGAATTGGTCATTTTCCAGTCCTGTCTTTAAAAGAATAATCATTGTCATGAAATTTCAAATTTAACATATGAAACAAGAGTTGATCAAAAGTACTTAACTATTTGTGAATTTCAGCCTAATAATGACCAAGTCTTAATCCAACTAGATAGAAGAATAAGGAGGTCGAGGATTAGGGTAGAACAAAATCTTCTTGGCTGTTGTTCAAAATGGAGGTTGAGGATTAGGGTAGACAAGATCTTCTTGACTGTTATTCAAAAAATCCAATAATGTATATATGTTGGACATTTTGAGGCAATTATAGATCCCGGAGACAATTATAGATCCTAACCAAAAATCGATTTCAATGTTTTTTTTTCAAAAATGAGTTTAGCTAATTTATCATGAAAGATAAAAATTAAGATAAAGGAATTGTGTGTTGATTGGCCTGTAAATATAAGTTGTCTTCTTCCATATGTTAAAAAAAAAGAATAAATAAATCAATTAAATTTCGAGATGCTTTAGTTAGTAGGTAATCTATCCTTTTTTTTTTTTCTTTCCAGTGTAGAATAGTGTTCTAGTTTGGAGCACCTATCTATTTGCTTAACATTATTATTGTTAAAATGCAAGTGTTATCTTATTCTTTGATTTTATTACTATTCTTGTTTCTTTTACTTTGGTTAATGTAAGGATAAGATCCGTGTACACGCCCCACCCTCTCCAAAACCACTTGTGGGACTATATTGGACATGTTGTTATTGTTATTATAATGACCAAGTCTTAATCCAAGTAAGTTGAACATTGTCTACATATGGATTGTCTAATTCCTCTGTGTCTCTGTTTTCTTAACTACATCCATAATTCATTCAATTGTGTCTCTATCTCTATGCAAATGCCAACTAGAGTTAAAAACTTGTGGACAGTTTGAATTATGAATTTGAATGAAAGCTGTGTGTCTATGTGTGGAGTATGGAACCAACCATAGGTCCTTTATTTGAATCAAGAAAGAAAGATGTGGTCCAAAATATTGTGTTTTTGGCTTCTTTTAAGGCCAATTGGGTCTAGCAGATTGCAGCTGTGTCCTTGCAAGTGGCAACTGCCTTTGCTATTATCCCATATGCCTATCATAAGTGTGAAACAGTTTTATTACAATCTTTTTTTTTTTAAATTAAAGAAAAGTAGGGTGCGGAGTAGAGCTATTATAAAAGAGTAAGGTAAAAAATAAAATAGGATTATTAGATAATAAGTAAGGAGAAAATAAAAGGAGAAAAAAAAGATAATAATGCAATTTTTTGTCATTACATAACGATGAATAGTGATACGATATAATAAAATTTAAATAACAATCAAAACATGCAGGTTCGCCTTATTTTTAAACTAACAACACAATATATTAGATAACAACCATCAAACAAGCTGCAAGAGATGGAGATTGAACTTCATTGATTATTGTGTTAGCATTTGATTAATATCCGATTGAATTTTATACCTCTTGTAATGTGAAATAATTTTTATACTATCAAATCACATATATTATGTGTTGGCAAACATATCGAGAAAAGAAAATTATGTTAGATAAAAATAAATAAAATATTCGACATACCCATATTTGATACAAATAATATGAATATACTTATTATTTATCATGATAGTTGAATATTGTTAGAATTATAGTTGATGTACGTTGTGCATTATTTTGCATTCCTTCTATCTGGACATAAATATATTAAAGAATTATTTTCTATTTTTGACTTGATTAATAATTTGGTCATAGATTATTTATTAACAAAATTAATATTGCTAATTTCAATAGGGTTAACATAACTATTGAGATATTTAATGTGTTGTAAGATGATAATGAGATGTCATATCTATAGCTCCTTTTGTTGACCATTTTAAAATAAATATTATTTTATCTCATTTAATTTATGATAATATTAAAAATTGTAAATTAATGGTTAAGATATGAAAAAAAATTTCACCTGGACGGTGGTATATGCTAGGTGTCAATCACGTCTAGGGGGTAATTTGGGATATGATACTGTTAATTTTGTCTTGAATTATTTATTGAGTAGTCTACATCCTCCTTCATCCCCTATTTAAAATCTTGATTTAGAATCTCTCGCAGGTTCAATCTAGACAAACATTTCTCATTTGCTTTATCTTGATTCTTTGTTATGGTGTGTAGAGATGCATTTCACTTGCCTTTGATGAGCTCTGACTTGTATCGATGACAATCCTTGCTAATTTGCAACGGCTATGCGTTTTCTTTCACCTTCGCTTGATTGCCCTTATTCTTGAATTGAGAATTAGAGTTTTGTCGACATTTAGCAATCTCCTTCCTATAGTTGGTAGTTTTTTAAATAAATGAAAGCTAATTGTACTTGTCTATGCCAAAAATCGACCTAGAAAATCGATCTCAGAGCAAAAGTCGATTTCAAATCAAAGTAGAAGCCGGTAAAGTTCTTATTGCAAAAAGAATTGATCTCAGAAGGTTGAATTTTTTTTTAAAAATATCGAGCCTCTTGAGGTCAGAAATATCGATACCAACTACAATTTTTTTAATTGCACATAATAAAATGCACTATTTGGGGGTCAAAACCTCATCTTTACTGATATGAAATAAGATATTCAAATAAATAATTTTACAGTGAATGATTATGTGGTAGGATACATTTTTAACACTAGACCATTGGTGCGAAACTATGAATTACCTTTTAATTGTGTTGGAATGTAGTGGAGTGCACAAATGCAGCACAAATGTAGCACATAACTATTGACAATAATGAGATTATAACTATTAGGGGTCATTTGATTACATGTTAGAGTTAGGTAGGTATTAG
>JACEIK010001620.1:237178-258416 GCA_018107945.1 Datura stramonium | reverse complement strand
CATAAGATCAAATTCAATAAGATAATTAAGAAAAACGTTATTTCATGTTTTGATTCTTGTCTACAACCACTTTATCAGAACTTTCTTCTAAATCATATACAAAAACAAAGTTCTAATGGAATCTATTGTTAAAATGACACCTCCAAATACTACACTTCCTTTTGCTTTTTTTTTTTTCTTTCCTTAGATAAGTTGTCTTGCTATTTTTCCTTTTTATTTCTCGTTAAAATTTTTCGAAGACATCCGTCGTTTTCCTTTATGAGTAGATTTGTATGAAATGATATTTTTAGTAATTTGCTCATATATTTACTTCTTTAAATAAGAACCATACATTCATTCTCATGTTTCTCAAATATTTGGATCCAACTTGTATTCCGGCCTCATGATATTTATTTATTTATTTGCCATTAAAAAATGCGGTGAGATGAATGATATTTTTTTTACTCTTAACTAGACTCGATCTATTTGCACTCTAAGAATAAAGAAATCTCTTGTAGGGAGAACTTTCTCCCTAACACTGTTATTTGAAATTAACGGGATAATACACTCCTTTTTGTCTCTTTTCAAGAATCACAATTTTTGAAGTGGTTAATTCTAAAAAATACTGATATACAACCAATATTCAATTATTCGATTAGAAAGATTTAAGGTTTGATAAGCATAGTTCATAATCTTTTTTTGTAAAGGGAAAACGGGGAAGGAGATTACAAGATGGAAAATCAAACTCTCACCAATCAGATGAAAGTTGAGGTAGCCAACCAACTGAATTACTAAGATTCCCCCATATAGCCTATAGGTCATAAGTATCCTATACATATCTACAGCTTATTAAGATCACTTTCCGTCACGAAAAGCCCATGGAAACCATAAGGCACACGACGAGGCAATTTGACAGCAGCCACAGTGTCGAGATTAGGGGATTTTGCATCCATGACCAAAAAACTTGATTCCCCTGTCTTCTCATTGTGCACATACGACACTACGTAGCCATCGTCTTCGTCAGCTGCCGGGTCGTTCGGGTTTTTAGCCACGAAAAATGGCTCACCGCAAAAGCAGCCTTCTCCAAATTTCCGGCATGCCACTATGCAATCGCGGCGGTCAGCTTCTGCTATCGATACGTCCAATTTTACTATCCCTGATATTTTTGGCATAGGGTCCCCAATAATGGCTGCATATATGTACCTATACGTGAGACAAAGAGTGTATACGTTGATCAGTTGATAGTATAAAATAACTTTTTATATACTATTGACCACGAGTTATCTAAAATATAATTACTTATAACTTATTTGTAATAATAAGTGGTTAAATAATATATATGGAAAATGTAAATCATTTGAACTAACATATTTGTTTACGTATTTTTTTGTTTCAGAAGAACTTGTACGGAAAAGTTGCCTTTGGTTGTGAGGTATTGCTAACTACTCTATCAGATGGTTTGGTTTGTGTGATTTATGCTACATGGCCATCCTCTAGATGGAGCCCAACCAATTAATTTTTCATCGTGTCATGAGTTGAAGTTATATATATGTATCTGTTAGTGTAATTTTTTTTAAATATTATCAAAGTCATTAATTAATTAAATAATATTTATATGTAAGCGTTTTTAAAATGTGAGATTTACAATTTTGAAAATAAGATAGATTATCTATTATAATAATTGTTAAAGTGATATTATGATATAAAAATTGCCCACATTGTAGTTTTTTCGATCCGCCTAACTTGTGGAAGTAGTAAGCTATATCACACACTCTCTCCGTTCTCTTTTACTTGGTAAGTATACTCTAAGTACTTATTCCAAAATAGTTGTCAATTTAAAAACTCAAGAAACAATCGACCCTTTTTTTTCCTTTCCAACTCTACTCTTTAAAAAAATATCTATCAATTAATAGCGTTATATTAGTCAAATTGCAACCCGTAATAATTTTTCCTTAAAAATATGTATATCTTATCCAGTCAAGTAAAAAGAAATGAAAATGGTAGTAATTAACTATCTCAATCCTAAAATGTATTCTCCTAATCTAATCTAAGTATAAGCTCTAAATCTTTATGTCAATGAATCCTTGGCTTTAGTGATTTAAGCGTTAAAAAGTGAAATGAATTAGGAGGTCTCAGAGAATTTCTCATTTTCTTTGACCGTAATCTTACCGACGGAAGTTTTTGGTCGATGGTTCCGGTGTCAAATCCCATGAACAAAGTTAATTTTGCAAATAAGAACATCCACGAGATTTCTATGATATAATTTGAATAATTATTTTCCATTGTTAAATTTTCTTAAAAACGCATACTGTCAATTGACAAATGGTTAAACTTGGTGGATTTTAACTTATAATTTTTAGGTACCTAAAAAAAATGAATTGTTTACACTGTTGAGTGTATGTTAACTCATGGTGAACTGTTTTATTTTTCAAGTTGTTGATCTCATTAATTATGAATATTTACGTATAGTTATCTTTCAAGTTGATACAAATTGAATTTATACTTACTTGTTTTTCTTCCCAACATAGGCAGGATTGATGACTCCAAGATCAAGATTCCTTGTAGAAATCGGATGTCTGCTCACCATCCCAGTCTTCAAATCTATCTTCACTTTCTCAACACATGCATGTATCATATCCACTCTCTCCAGTGTATGCTCCACCGACAATATATTAGGCGCCACCATCACTACCGTATCACCACCATCTTCCTCCCATGCGTTAATCGCGTGTATGATGTTAAACCCCAGCACATTGAACCACCTCATTTCCGATTCGTCCTTGGCATAACGTGGAATCACGCCAAGGCGGGTGATTTTCCCCAAGTCGGTACCCATCGGTGAACCACCGGTGATGAACTCAAATGGGTTCATCCCTATTTGTATGTCCGCGAATATGGCGTATTTCTTCGTGATTGCAAAGTCATGAAGAAATGACGGACGTGTCATTGAGAAAATTGGCACGTCCGGAGTTTTGGTTCCGTTTGGTTCGATTCTAAAGTATGTTAAAAACGGAGGCACTAGACTGGAACGGAAAGCAAAAGCCTCGTTAGTTTCCGGGTCGATTTTCGGATGTCCCGTCATGCTCGTGGAAAGCTTTCCGTCAAAATCGTAACGGCCAAGGGTAATAATATCACCGTTCGGGGCTATTTTTACTGCATATGGTAAATCAGATTCACCTAGGGCGAAAAGTTTACCCCCGAATAAAGCCAACGTTGTGTTCACAAGGCCTATACCGTTTGCGGGGTTAAATTGCCCCGCAAGCACTCGAGCCGCGGTGATAGCACCACGTGCGGCCGAGACAGTGAGGCTGTTGAAGCCGGCATATACATTAGGGATAACTGGAGAACCAGCTTCATGTTCAATTATGTACTTGTATGTTTTGACATATCGGCTGCAGAGCGTAGCTTTCCCTTGGGAAATTCTAATAGAGTGAAGCATTCCATCTCCGTCGAAAAGATGGTAAGGTCCACGTGGAAGATGTTGAGGGTTGGGGCCATTTCGGATGTACGCGCCATCTAGACAGGGCGGAAGGGAGCCTTCCACTACTTCGCATTCAGTTGGAGGAAGCTCGTCCACTGGGGCAAAGTTGTCAGAGAGAACATACTTTGGATCGACTATAGGTTTCAAAGGAGGATCAATAAAAGTGTTAACCAAATTGTCCAATGCGTTGAAGATAATTGCGGGAATATTTAATGGTTTTATTGGTTTTGTTGGCAAATCTCTTTTTGGTGGTGAGTAATTAAGGGTTGGCTTTTCTTGTGTTTTTGTTCTAGTAGTGGTAGTGGTAGCTTGTGGCCTTTCTTCAATTCTAATGGAGGAGATTTTTGGAGTAAGAGAAGATGATGTGTTGGGAGAATAAATATTATTATTATTATTAGGAGAAAGAAGAGATTTAGGGTGTTGATATAATGTGGAAAGGAAAGTGGAAGAGAAAGCATCCATGGTGTTTCTTGTTGAAGAAAAGAAGAAACAAAGATTACTTGATGGAGTACTAAAGATTAAAGTGTGAAGGAAGAAAATAAGTAGTGCTTGATCGATTAGGCAAAGAAAAAGGGACAGTTCATTTATTAGGTGGGGAACACCACATTTTCCTGAAGTGGGACACTGAAAAGAGACTCCTTATTTACGTTAAGGCATGACACTTCAAAATTTGGGTTAATTTCAGAGTACATTTTCAATTTGGATTTCGGACTCTCCTTAAAAGAATAATAAATGATGTGAATATTTTGATATTTAATTTTAGATCTAAAACTAATTTAAATAAATTAATGTTGGTGGATAAAATATAAAATAAATAAAAAATCTCTTGATATGCTAAAAATGACAAGTAAAAATAAAAATTGTTATAAACATATTTTTATTATAATAACGTCTATAAAGCGAATTTCAGACAGAAGGACACGTGGTTTATATTATAAAGAAAAGTTTCATCTTCGGCAGTGCCGTGAGAAATTATCCATATAAATACAGTGGCTTCTCCTCTTCTATCAGATTTCATCCCATCGCTATAAATAAAAACTTCTCTCCTTCTCTCTTTCTCTATAATATTCGTTTCTTTCTTTATTATTTCATAACACGTTACGCTGACGAGTCCCGCCTTGAGCACTCACTTTGAAAGATCCGAGGTAAGAAAAATTAAAATTTCTTTTTCGAAAGATGTATTACTTAACCACATGAGTGATATTCCTTTGGTGATATTGTTGCTCTACGACTCTACTATCTCAAAAGTTCCGCGCTGGAGTTTATTATTTTCTTTTTCTTTAATATGGCTAATCTTACGAAATTGATTTGTTGCCCTTCAAAGTTCTAAAAGAACTACCTTTAAATTTGATGTTGGATGTCAAATCCATATGGATGCAAATGGAGTCTCTGAGACACCATTAAAAGTGAAAATAAAGCACCAAACCAAGATCGTATACGCGCATGATATTCTTGTGTCATCATCTTGACGAAATTTTAAAATTGAATATTCACGATTAAGGATCCACTTGTTTTGTGGAATAGCCTAAAGAAAGGTAATGACCACCAAGATGGTCATCCACCCAAAGTCACGATATGATCGATCCATCAAGACTATAAGTCCGCTACGAGTATAGCTCATCAATATTCAAAATTGTTTCTAAGTTGAAAACTATGTGAGAAACTATTAACGACAAGTTGATATGATTGAATATGTGGTATGGCAAAATATCTGAGAGCTCCTAAGAGCCACTGTATTACTACCTCAAGGAATGAAATTGTTGTAGTAAGCCCCAAAAGGAAACTTATAAGTTTCAAGGACATCGAAAATTTTGAGACTATAAATTATGGGAAGATCATGCTACTACAATTGAAACAAAGTTATAAATATTTATGTAAAGATTACCTGCCGTTTTTTTTTTATTTGTAGTACATATAATTATGGGTATGATGATGAAATCACATATGAAAGTAAACCAAGTTATCAAAATAAGTTGGCTAATTGTCAGCCTTCCTACTCAAATGCCGATTTAAAATAATCGGTAATTCATTGCCATATATATCAAGAAATAAAAGATTCTTCAAGAATTCTTTTGTGTTGTTTCCTTGTTTCTCGTGATAGAATGATCTGATCAATTAAGATTGGAATTATATTCCCGAAATTTTGGAACTTATAAAAGGGTGAATATGGGCCCGCCCAATTCACCATGCGTACTCCGCTTATTAATAGATGCATCTATGGTATGATCACATGTGTTTTGATATCAACTTGCAAATCGATTTTGTGCTCGTTGCTCGAATTATTAAATTACATATAGTTCCAAATTATAAAATCATGTTGATAATGCCGATTCATATCTATGCCTACTTAGAAAAATTGTATGCCTCCAATTATAGCTAAATCATTGGTTATGAGAATAAAACTCCCAAATAAAAATTTGGTATGAGATATGTTTATTTAACATATAGCGACACTGAATGCATCACAACAAGGTTCCCTATCATAATTGGTTCAAAGGTTAGGAACAAAATAATTCCATCTAAAAATTTGAATGTAAGATATGTGATTCAATTGTTCCACCACAAACACAGCATTTAGTCCCCAAATGAGCTAGGTAAATATAGTTTTTCTAACAACAAGAGGGGGAGAAGTGATTACAAACTGAAAATTGAGGTGAGATGAATTATCTAGATCCACTAGAAAAAAGTGAACTTAAAGTTCAATAGACAATCTACTTCAAAATATTGCAAATCAATTGTCGATATATTTGCTAACCGTATTTTATAATCTCGCTTGCAAATGCTCCAGCGAGAGGTCTCAAGGACAGGTCTATGAGATGCCCGAAGCGTGATACCAAACGATTCCAAATATAGAATTTCTTGAAGAAGGAGAGGAGCAAGTGATTAATATGGTCATAATGATGAGGCAAGTGCTTTAAGAAAGCACCATGACATAACACTTCATAAAACTCGCAGCTGTCAAAAATTCCGAAATGCACGAAAATGAAGAGATTCCCAATAAGTTATGTCGCATTGGAACCGATATCAAAATGACTGTCGAAGATACCTTGATATAATGTAGCGCCTACTATTCTAAATATTGACGAGGATCTTGAATTCAAATCAGTCAAAAGAGGACAAGATAAATGATTGGTCAATTAAAAATATGCAATTCAAGTATAATGCCAATGGTATATAAATGAATTCTTGTGGCATAAAGATTTTTCTGCATATTCTACATATTATATGGAGAGGTCCTCTGTAGGATGCAATTATTTTGAGGTTCTCATAAGTCTGGCAATATATGAAAACTTTTGATATGCGCATAATGAAATTATTTTCATGTCTAGAGAGATCAAGGATATATGAAAAATCCTTTAAAGGATTTAAAAGAACAAGGAAATTCTTGATCCCTTAAAATATAGTCTCCATTCTGACATGTAGGAGACATTGAAATGAGATCAAACACATAATGCGGTATCTAAAAAGGACTACCGATGGCAAGTGTTTATATTATTCTAACAATCAGCCCCGATCTTGTTGGTTGCGTCGATGTTGGGTATTTATCCGCCCACAAAGCTCGATCTCAAACCGGCTACGTGTTCGAGGCCAAGGAGGTACCGCCATATCTTGAGATCTACAAAGCAAACAGCTACTTCATCAAATCAAGGCGAGATAATAGCTATTCATGAAGCAAGCCGTAGAAATGCGTGTGGTTAAGGTCCATGATACAACTTAATAGAGAAAAATATGGTTTGAAATGTGACAGTACCCACAATTTGTATGAAGATAATGCAAACATGCATAGCACAACTAAAGGGAGGATTCTTGTTAAGATAGAACGAAGCACATCTCGCCAAAGTTTTTCATCACATTAAGAGCTCCAAAGAATGGTGATATCAATGTGCAAATGCATTCGTTCAAGTGACAATGTGGCTGATTTATTCACCAAATCTCTACCAACCGCAACTTTCAAGAAGATGGTGCGTAAGACGGATGCAAAGATTCAAGGATGTTATCATTGTGGGAGTTAATACGCGATGTACTCTTTTTTCTTACGAGGTTTTGTCTCACCGGATTTTCCTTTTTGTAAAGTTTTAATGAGGCAACTAAAATGCGTATTATTAGAGATGTGTACTCTTTTTCCTTCACTAGATTTTTTCCCACTCGGGGTTTTTCTAAGAAGGTTTTAACGAGGCATATTATCTATCACGTAGACATCTGGGCGGGGAGTGTTATAAACATATTCAGCTATGCTGGAATGTCTATAAAGGTATTTGTTTTGTAGTGGATACATGTGTTTATATTATAATGAAAGTCTATTTTTGGAGAAAGTTAGAGAAATTATCCATATAAATAGAGGGGTTCTCCATCATTGTATTTCATCCCATCAAGAGAAATAAAACTTCTCTCCTTCTCTCTTTCTCTATAATATTCTCGTTATTTCTTTATTATTTCATAAATATATATATTTTTAGTATAGTGGATAAGTAAAAGCGAAGGAAAGAAATACCATTTAGTGACTTTAGTGATATATATACTTGAACAAAGATGGTTTCATTATTAAAAATAATTTAGTAACTTTTAAAGAGCATGTGACTATGCTTATAAGCTAGTCAAACCGACTATAAGCATTTTTCGATCTATAAACGGATCATTTTGATAAATATAAAAAGTGTTAATTAAGCAAAATCAACTAAAATTATAAATTAGTTATTCCTAACTAATGATTTTATAGCTTATGAGCATACTTTGATTTGATCAAATCAAATCTTTTACGATTTTATATCTAATATCTTTCCTAATATCCAAATACCCTTTTCTAAAATATAACTTTTTAATTACTCGTATTTTATTTCTATTGAATGTCCTTCTTATGTAAAATACATTTAAATTTTATATTACTTTAAGTATTCATTCTTTTTACGTGATAGCCTAAAAGAGCTCCTTCTGAGTCGATTATGCCCAATTTTTTGGCCTACAAACAAAATATAATCAAAATTAGTCAATATATACAATTTAATCAAATTTATATAAGTATATATGTATAAGTTACTTACCAATTTAGCTATCGCCCGTTGACTCCGCACTCCCAATGTGCAACGAGCCACCTTTCTCTTCCATCCTAGCCTTTTTTTCATCCTGCTCTCGTACTTTGTCTCGAAATTCTAGCCATCTCCAATATTCCCCGAAGGGCATCGTAAAGATGAGTTAACATCAAATCAAAGCTTGTTCTTTTCCTTAGCATCTCTAAACTGGACAGGATATCCTTGAACTCAGTCTTTTCGTAGTTCGTGGCAATTATTTTGTTGTGTACGAAAAGCCAAGTACACAATGTCTCGTGATCAAATGATCAGCAATGTTAGATGATATAATACTAATAGTCAAAGAAGAATTTTACTAAATAATAATTAATTTATTTACCTTAAACTAATTAAACATGTCCTATCGTGTCCGATGGTATCTCACTCCCAATTGGATGTGCCCCCTATCATAAAGCTCGAATGCTCTCCCCGAGAGCATTTACTCTTTTTTCAAAACTCGCAAAAGTGATAATAAACATGTTGAGTCATAACAAATATTAAGATTATAAATTATAAATCTAAATCAAAAATAAAAATAAACTTACCTACCCATCACGCACGATCACCACTTCTACCAAGACTATTTTTCTCTCTTAGTTGTGTTTTCCATCTCTTGGTGCCTATGTTGCGCCTTGTAGGTGCCCGTGCTATATATGATCGGGGTCAACAGTGGATTAGAAGTACCCTGTGAGTCTAACTCAGGGTCAGCTATTTTTGAGTCGCAAGATGGGCAAATGTGGGAGATGAACCACTCTGTGGGAAGGAGTACCGATGATTTAGCACGCCGAGTTTTCCCATGGGGGAAGAATGTCGTGTAGGCATAAAAGTGCTAAGAATTAGAAACTGAGGTACGTAAAAATATGCCTGGATGCCCAGTTTCAGGGGACATAGGACATAGTGGAGAAGAATGCGTGTGTGGAGTAGATGAAAACCATCTCGAAGTGGCGCTAGAATCCAAAGGGTCTCCTAGGTGCCTTCCTACTACTCTTACTTGATTTACTACTCCTACTACTATGACCTCGATCAACATCAATTTACGATATTTGCATACAATTTTACATTAGAATATATATAAAAACATACGAGTAATAAGTATAATAATTGCTTAAAAAATAAATCAACTTTCTAATCATCATTCTCCCATTCTTCCCTCCTCGCTTTGTTTCATTTCCATCATTCTCTCATTCTTCCTCCTCACTTATTTCATAATTATCATTTAATTTTTTCCCTCGCTGTCTATTTTCATTATCTCGATTTTCCTCGATATTTGTAATTTCAATTACCTCATCATCGAAACTTCTTTAATATGCGTTCAAGATGTTCTAAACCGTATTCTAACCAAGATTCACAACATTTAACAACTACCATATCGTGCTTTGGTATGCCACATCCAACACATTTTCAATCTCAATCCTACTCGTGAGGCTTAGTCTTTATAATCACCCACCAACCGCCCTTGCTCTCTACGCAAAGGATACATGAGCATAATATACCATAGCATTTTGTGCAATGATGAAAGGATCATAACGATCATACCGCTCGTGCTTAACTTCAATTATATTATGTTGTTGATTCACCCTAGTACTCTATGCAATGGATCAAACCACTACACCGAAATAGTACTATCTTTTTCTAGTCATCCAACATACCTAACTTACATTATCTCTTGTATCATACCATAATAATCGATATAATATTACCGTCTTCATCACCTTTAACTTACACTCCGCTATTGTTGGTTTTCTTATACTAAGAAATTTCTTCGTTTGAAACTTGGAAGTTATTCTTACACAATATTTATTCATCGAGTGAATCGACTATTAGGTCTCAAGGTGCAATATCACTTTTCTACCAATTGCAAATGTTCAATAGTGCTATTTTCATCATGAACCCACATAGTGTTAAACAAAAATATATTTTTTTAAGTAAATGACTATATTGTACTTATACCTTGAACATGATTTTTACACTTACATAGTCTTTCAAGAAATCGAAGAACCTTGTATATATGACATCATTACCCCACTGACTTACAAAGTAACTACTTAATAAGTTGAGATTTTTTTGTTAGTTTAATCCTTAGTATTTAAATGATATTATTCAATAACATCACTCAAAACTTACTTAATATATGGTTGTATCTCGATGCAATTAAGAAATATGTGTCATAATATTGCATTTTCATACTATTCAGACCTCATATGGTTCATTTTTTAGAACTCGACTTGTTGATTAAAAATCAAAATCGGCTAATACAATAATTTTCAAAAATATGCCTGCTTTTATCCACCGTGTCCAACATCATATCCAAAAGTCTAGAAGGTGTAGCTTCAGAATCTTTAGGCAATTGACAAACTCTCTCCCAAATTTTATTTCCCGATAATGACGGAGGTGGTGGATAATTTTCAATCTATTCTTCGAATGCATGTTTCATTCTTCTAAACTCATGATCCATTAACAAGAACCGACAAAGTGGATAATCAAATCATGAATTTTTGACATTGCTGTTTTAATGTGAATGCTTTACTGTTTTCCATGCAAACGGGCAAGCTAATTTTCAGCAAGCCATCCAACTTCGCATAAAGATCCCATATGTGTGGAAAATCATTTATACCACATTAAAGAAGCAAAAAAAGAAAATTTACTTAGTTGATATTTCATAAATCACTACACCTTTCCGGCACTATTATTTTAACTCGTCTACTAAAGGTTGCGGGAGCAAACATTAATCAAATTTTTGAATTACTAGACTCGTGAATAATATATCTTAAAAATATGTAGGGACTTTTCATACACATTTCAAAGAAGATTATACGTAGTAAGGAATACAGTGTCAATAAGAGTAGGTGCAAAGATAAACAAAAGAGAGTGGTGTAAAACCATCTCGTACACAAGCTCCAAATCTTAACGCTTTCTGTCTACTCTAAAATCAAGATAAGTTCCATCAAATATTTCCCAAACTTCATTCAATGGATAAGACATAACACCAAGGACCTTCTTCTATTCTCACTGGGTCATTTCATATGGGAAGCGCAGATCCATCGATGCGTACGGCAACCTTTGTAATCAAAGGCAGGAGGGGCCAATGCACTGCCTTAACCAACCATCTTTCCATCAGAGTCTCCGCTTAAAACTAGCATGTCCACAAAATTTATAAATTTTTAGATCACTATCATTCTTATAAAATAACATGCAACCATTTCAATACAATGAATTGTGTATCATACAACAATCCTAACTTGAAAAATTTTTTTGCCTCGATAGAAATTCTAGGTATGTAACTCAGGGTTAACTAGTTCCTCCAAAAGACCAACCACATAGTCCATAGTAGCTTGAGGAACACTCCACTTTGGATTTGGATATTGATTAGTCTAATCAACAGAAAATTCTAAAATGTAATTTCTACACATAGTGGATTACCAGCTTCTTCTAGTTGTTGGTATTATCAGCTTTTCATTTGGGAGTTTCTTCAGTTATTGGGATTCTATCCCATATTGTATCCCAAATGCATCATTGACCATTTCATGTATCTTATCATGTCGGAATACTACTTTGATCATGTGCAGATTCACTACATATTCACCACCGACAAATTATAAAATATATCATTCTCCCCATCGGGCCATACCCATGATTAGTCCATACAAAATATTCAGCTAAACCCATAACGGTATGTATAAACTACAACTAATCATATTTAAAAACTTCATGCAATTGAATTGCTTACAAGGACATCTAATCAACCCTTCAGTTTGAAAAGGGTATAGTGACATTACATGATTGATAAATCCTCTAACACCTTTAATAAATTCATTTCTCATGCCCCCACAATTTTCATTGATTCTATCATACATCCACAAACGATGATTCATCTATAAAAATATATAATTTTAGATTACATGTTAAGATTATATTAATTAATTTGTATTGACAATTATATTTTATTAATTAATGATACTAATTATCCGACAAACATCTTCCAAAAGTAAGTCAATTTTTTGATGTAATTATATATTTAGTATTTAATAATTAATAAAAAATTAAAAAAACTCAAAATTCATAAAAAAAAAAAAACCCCAAAAACAAAAAACAAACAATATAAAAAATATAAAATTTATAATATTGAATTATGAATATGAAATTTTAATAATTATTAAATTTAAATTATTATATTATTAATCTATATTTTAATAATTATTAATTTTAATTAAATTACATGTTTTTTTTGTTTTTTTAAATTTATAAATTTCAAATTAACTAACACATTCATATTGATTAATAACTAAAATTATATATTAAAAAAACTTATAAAATTATAAAATTAAAAAATTGTAATTTATTTTAATTAATATCTTTATATATTTCAACTTGTTTGTAATAAAGTTTCAAACACAATGAAATCTAACAATTGTTCAATGAAATATAACAATCTAATAAAGTTTCAACTAAACCTATCAATCCTAACAATAACATTAACAATGAAATATAACAATCTAACAAAGTTTCAACTAAATTTAATAACTCAAAATAACATTAACAATGAAATATAAAATTTAAACAATCAACATTAACAATGTAATAATTTAACAATAATAATAACAAAATTCAAAATTAAAAAAACAAAAAAAACATGTAATTTAATTAAAATTAATTGAAAAATTAAAATCCTAACCTTGTTAATAATGGTATCAAGCAATGGACTGGGGGTTGGGTGAACCGATGGGCCGGGTGCATCTGGGAGGGAGGCTAGTGGGATGGGGAGGGGATGTCCGTGGTGGTTTAGGGCTTAGAATCGCTGGGATTGAGAGAGAAAATGAGAGAGAGGAGAGAACGCGCAAGAAAAGAGAGTCCGTGCGAGATATAATTAAACAAACTGATGGACAAGGTCGGTGTGTCCATCAACTTTTCAATTAAATGAGTTGACCATCTTGACCAAAAAAATGGTCTGACTAATCGACACTGTCCGTTGGTTTTTAAATTAAATTTTTTAAATAATAAAACAAAAAATTAAAAAAATTAAAAAAATTAAAAAAATTAAAAAAATTAAAAAAATTAAAAAAATTAAAAAAATTAAAAAAATTAAAAATATTTTTAATTTTTTAAATATGTATTGACCTTGTTCATCAGTTCACTCAATTAAATTCCATGAAAAGTATTTCTTGCAAAAATTTGCTAAAAATTGAGGAGAAACTGGAGTGACAAAGAGTGGATATCACATTAAATTAATTACAAAAAATTAAAATTACATAAATACAAACAAGAGTTGGTATTCTAATAGTTTTATTTGACTGACACCGTCCATGGGTATATGCACGTTATTTTTTGATATATTTTTGTGTAGTCTCAATAATTCTCTATGAGAACCTCTTAAAATCGATCTCGACGAAGAGGATAAAAAGTAGAGGACTCGAGGGGTCTCAATTGTCACCTCAGCTTTAGCAAAGGGCTCTAGAGGAGCCATGTCTATCTCTATTCCCTCTTCTTCCAAAGGAACACCAATAGACAAAGATGATTTCTCCTATGAAGCAATAGAAATTTGATCTTTTGTTCTTTACTTTATTTGAGAAATATGCCAAAGGTAGGTCAAAGGGTCAAGCATTGGGTGGGTTATTGAGACTTTATAGATTCTTCGCATAAACTGGTCAAAATACGAAAATATTTGAAACCGATGAAAAAGAAAGAAAAGAAGAACCTGAAACAAAAAAAAAATACATATCATGGTTAGAAGTCTTCCATCAGCTTGAAAATAGATTTCTCAAGTCCGTTCGAACCGAAAATCTCCAAAATATCCTCAACCCACTGAGGGATGCCCATTATCGCATTAAGAATCGAGACAAAGAGCTATTTATGTATATATATATATAAATATAAAGTGAGGGTTTAAATCAACCAAATGAAGTACAATAGAAATCTCTAAGTAAAGAAAACTTACTGATCAAATTTCATGTCTCCGAAAATGGAAGATAAGTCTTCTGGAATAATTTCGAGGTGGAGGTCAGTCAGAATCTCCATCCTTGGTCATCAGCTTCTGTGGCCCGAGAATACCGCTTTTCCGCTTGACAAGGATCATTGCCCCACCTCAAAAGAATTTAAGGGCATAAAGTCTGATGAAGTGGCTTGGTGTGAAATACACGAGAGTGTTTTTCACCCTGAGACTCTCGCCCATTTAAAGCGTAGACAGCAATGTCCCTCCACACTAAAGAACCAACTTGAGTAAGACAACTTTCACAGAATTTGCACAAATTTAAGATTATCGAATCTATACGCTTTAAACCCTAAATGAAGGGGTAAGTATAAACATTTGAATAACCTAACCTGAGGGTAGTTATTTTATCTCGTTTTCCCATAATCTAAGATCTCAAAATATCTTGCCAAAATACTCCTTTCTCGACAAGGTCATGATAAAGAGGGTTTAATAGTGAAATAGAAGGCCTGAAAGTGTTCTTCATCTCAAAGACCTTGTCCATCAAAAAGCATGGACAAGCAACAACTCTATGCCGAAGAACTACTCGAAAGTAAAGGTTGATTACTAGGAATTTGCAATAAATCTAAAATTACCACTTTATGACCTATTAAAACCTAGAGTAAAGTGTAAGTATAGACATTTGAATAATCTAACTGGGTGGCGGCTTATCCGCTTTCATAAATTAAGATCTCAACAATATCTTGCCAAAAACACTCTTACTTACTAACAATGAGATCTGATGGTTTAATAGCAAAATGAAAGTCTCCGAGCCAACTCACCCTTGTCGTTATCGCTGATAACCAGACATTCATTTTTAAAAATCCAATAATTGGGAAGAATGGAAGCTACCGTAGAGTGGGGATTTTTCACTCCATAGCCATCAACATGAGACGACATAAGAAGAATCACCACTGATAGTGAAAGAAGATGAAGACACTAAAATAACAAATGTGTAGAGGACAAAGAAGGGGAAGTAAGAGATTAAAGAAATCAAATGAGAAAATGGAGAAGAAGATGATTTAAGAAAAAAAAAAAAGGGTAGTTGAAATTTCAAACAAAGGTAAAAGAAGTTGAGTTTAAAATGGTCAAAGGTTAAAAAGAAAGAAAAGGGGAAGACATTTAAAATAGAAGTGATCAAGTATCACTAATACAACGGGAGTCCAATAGCATGATGACGCGTGGTCAAAAATACAAGTGAGAAATAACTTATGTCAGAACATCGAGAAGACAAAATTTTTCCGCTCCTTTGAACAAAGGAAGAGTTTTTCAGAATAAAAGCAAGTATTAATTAACACTTACCGACAAAATAAAGGTTTAGTCCAAAAATAATAGTGACTATTTGTATAGGGTAAAACAAGTCTACACACATAGACGAGTTAGGACGAAGACACATGTTAAAAAAGGAATATGCGAGTGAGCCGAAAAAGACACGGGACATGTTTCTTTAGAGAGATACAAGGTTAGACAAACGATGTGCAGTAGGTATTTTGGAGGAAATAGTAACATAAATTACTAGAAACTGACAAGTGTGGACAAAGCATCCAAAGAAAAACAAGTAAAAGCAAGACAGCTTGTTACAACACTATTCCAAAGTCGAAGCCATCCTTTAGTCCATCAAGAATAAATGTAATTTATTTATCATTTAAGGAGAATCAATCCCACAATGAATGTCATGTATTAAGTCTTAGATTTCATAACCCCATAAAAGAAACGACACTTGTACTACAGAGACACATCGAAACACAACAGCATAGACATAAAAATAAAGCTTTTTTATTTGTGTTCGTAGCATCTAATCAAATTCTTCTCAACTTCTTAATCATTATTGTCTTGTTGAAAGGAAAATTCTCGATTCACCAAAGCAAAGGAATTAAGGATACTATCCGTTTACAAGCTATCAATTATTTATTTAATTTTGTTTTGCTTTATTATAATTAAGGATACCTATCCAATTTAGAAGCTATCAACTATTTATTTAATTTCATTTTACTTTATAATCTAATTTATATTTAATTTTATTTTTTAAATCAATCGCATATTCTTTAAGTTTCGCTAGAAATTAAATTATACTATGGTTAGAGTAAACAAAGAATCACAAATATATTTAAGTATATTTGTTTCTCAAGTCAACACAAAAGAATAGACGAAGAATCATTTTGATTTGAAGAAAACATTCTAAAGAATCCACCAAAATCATTGAAGTCGACGGAAAAATTGTTTTGAAGCGTTCTTAACCAATTCATTTTCTCTACCTTCTTTTTCCATCCTCGGGAAAAATAATTTTAGCTTTTGTAAATTCTTTTATAGTTTTATGATTTTTTTGCGGAAATTCTCATTTTTACATATAAAAAATTTGAAAGCGATTTTTATTTAAATTATAAAAAGATTAAGCAAATCTCATTTATCCTAATCTCTGACGTGAAAATGGACCTTATACTGTGGACATGTTTATATTCTTTGAAATGTAGTTATATGCACCAGTTATATAATATTTTTTTTTTTTTACATCTTCATTTTTAATTAATCTGTCATCATAGGTTATTTATCATTTATTTTATGTTACTAGTCACTGCTAATATTAAATAGGTAATTACTTGCAATTATTTTTGAAGTGACTTATATAAATATTATTTATTTATTTAATTAGACTCTTACTATTTTATTTCTTGAGATCAAAGGTTAAATGACACCTCATATATATATTTCAACAAATATTAACCAGATTGGAATTCAATCATTGTAAACAAGTTTAATTAATTGTTGCCGACAAGGAAACTTCAAAAACTCTCCCCTGTTGTAATCATCTTTTTACAGGTTGCTATTTCCAAAATATGTTTTCCAGATTTTGCACATATATAAATAAGATAAAATTGTACCAAAATGAATATGGACCAGCTTAAAAAGTGAAGTGAGCTACGCTCGCCTAACAACGTTTTCCAGCGGCAAGCAAAATGGTACCAAAATGAATATGAACCTCCTTAATTTGACATATAGTACAAATTGTTCCTTCCTATGTAAACATTGCACAGACTCATTACATTTTATGCCCTTTATTTATATACCATTTGTGATTTGCACTCTATTTTTTTTTTTTTTTTGTCTTTAAATTTGCCTCCTGATCTATTCGTTTTGGTGCAAACCCATACAAAATTTATTTTCCTGAGGGCTAAATCATGAAAATAATGTACCTACAAAATAAGACTTTCAGTCCCTAAAGTTTATGCATTAAATAAACATTTACTCGTGATTGTTCGGATGTAAAAAAATAAATTCTTTAATAATATCATGGCTACCATTAGTAATTGGTTGAGAAAAGGAAAAGAAAACTCAAAACATATAATAAATTATTCATGTGTATAATAAGTTCTTAAAAGTAATTTATGTGATAATTTCTTTATATTATGGTTACTTATAAAAACATTACGGTATAATGAAGATGGATTAAAGGTTCATTTTGTAGGTACACTATTTTAGATAAACGTTTTATTTAGTATTTTTCCAAAAAAAGAAGAAGAGATTAAGGGGTAAATTTTAAAAAGTAAAAGGTTAGGGTGTAAATCTCGAGATGATATATAAATTAGGGGAGTCAATGTAAAGAACTCAACATTGTACATGATTCAGGCTTTCTAGGAATATCAGTATATATTACAGAGAAAGGAAATTAACAAATTCACTACATCTTGATCCATTTATTTATAAACTAAGCCTTGAATGATCGAAGTCAATCCATTTTAAAAATATTTAATTACATATTTTATCCTTTAAATGAGTTGATCTTTTATTTTGTTCTTTAACAATTGAATTTTTTTTATTTTTTTTATTTTTTTTATGTTTTAAAAATTTTATGATATACAAAAATATATATTTATGCTTTACAAAGAAAAATATTTATCTATTGAGAAGTAAAATTAAAATCAGTATAATGCACAAATAAAAATATAAACAACTCATTTAAATTTTTTATTAATTTGAGCTGATTATATAGCTTAAATTGACTTCATTAAAAATCTTATTAAAATATTTGGAGATTTACATAAAGAAGTATTTTTCATTGATATTCAAAATTTTGTTCCCACTTTAAGAAACTTGTGCAAAAAGTAATTAATTGTTGCCGACAAGGGAACTTCAAATTTTCCCCTATTTGTAATTATCTTTTCTAGGCCAAGTTTTTCCAATTATTTTTCCTCCGCATTTTGCACATATAGATAAGATTAAATTGTATTAAAGCCCCTTTAAATTTATTAAAATTTTTATTTAGATACCTCACTAGAAGTGTTATTCATTGAACACCTAATGTATATTAAAAGTGTGTCTATTAGATATTCACGCATAATTCCTCATAAATATAAAGTGCGTGACCTTCAAACATCTACACATTTAAAAAAAAGAAATGAATCAGCTGATTAGAATGCCATGCAAGAACTAAAAAGAATTATTTTTATAAAAAATAATTTATACCCCTTCCCACCCTCACCGCTTCGCCTTCTTGATCCCTTCTCAATATCAATCTAAATCCCACCATTAAAGCTATCTAAGCTTTTTTCCTCAGTTCATACCATTGAAGCTTCTATCACCAATAAAGGAAGAAAAGCTTAGGTTACTTTAATGGTGGGATTTGGATAGATTTAACAGTGAGATTTGGGTTCAAGCATTCTCCCTTCAAATCCTAATCATACGCTTTATTACAATGTATCCTATTTTTATTATTTAACCAGGAAGATTCATCACTTTGTTTTGTGCCCTGTAAGCCTTGCCCTTTCCCGCTTAACCCTACCCCTTCTCCCACCTAAGCTTTTCTTTCTTGAAATTTCACTCATTAAAGATACCTTAATCTCTTCTAAATTTTGACAAGAAATATGAGAAGTTGTTGTCGTTGCTAAATTTATTTGTAAAGATTATTGGGTGAATGTTTGAACTTTAAATTTTTTCTCAAACTTTTCAGCTAGCTTTCTTTTTCATTTGAAATGGTAGAGATAGTGGTGAGATGAAGTGGTGGTGGCAAATAACATGAAGGAAAGAGGAAAAAAATTTAAAGAAAATTTAGGTTTTCACGCCTAAAAGAGGTGTGGTACATTTACATGTCCCGTCATTTGTGTTTAATTGGTACATATTTAACTAACATTAGATGTTCAATATGTAACATTTCTAATTAAGATGTCTAAATAAAAATGTTTGATAAGTTTAAAGGGCTTACTATGTGTTTGGCCTCAAAATTTATTGGACACAAGAATCATCATTATCTAGCAAAGTATAGTTGTCTATAGCCAAATGAATATGGACCCCGTAATAAATTACTAGGAAATTTGTTCGCGTTCACGCGGTTATTAAAAAAATAAATTTAGAATTCAATATTTGTTAATTTTGGTTTTTTTTAAAAAAATTTAAGTTTAAAAAATATTGATCTCTTACATGTCGATTGATTTTTTTTCTCTCTATTTTTCATATGTAAGATTGATATCAAACAATAAAAAAAATTTAACTTAACAATTATTGAACAAATTATCTTCTTTAATTTTGATCTTTCAATTGCATATGTCAAATTAAGAATCATGTAATTTTAACCTATTAATATTAATTATTTTCTTAATATTGCTAGTAAATATATTAAATTAAAATAGTTTTCACAAATTTAAGAATTTACATAAGGAAAAACAAAAAATTTATTGCCTTTTGATATTTTAATCACCCTTTTTTCTTTTTGTTATTTTCTTGATAATTATTTTTTTCTATTAATTCTTTATTTTAATAATACTTTTTATTATATTTATATTTTTTGTATTCACTCGAACATTATTTCTCGATTCTCCCTTTAATTTGTTTATTTTTTCATTTATTAATTTTGCTTCTTCATTTCTCCGTATAATTACTAACAATTATTTACATTTCTTAAAACAATCAAGGTAGTTCACCTTCTTTTTTGACTAATTTTAGAAAAAAATTTCAAAATTAATTTTTTATTTTTTTTAAAAAATGTGAAATTTCAGTTGTTTTCTTTATTGCTATATTAAAATTTTTAAAAATAACTTCATAAATATTTTTGATTATAATCGATATTTTTCATAATTTTTTTCAAAAGTTTCACAAAGATCACATGCCAATAAAATGCATTAACGAATGTACTACAATGTTTCTCGGGAATTATTCTTTGTAATTTCTTTTATAAATAACCTTGATCATATAATTTCATACGATATTTTTTAAATTTGTCTTGTTATATATATATTTGCAAATGTTTTTTTTTAAAAAGAAACCTTATAAATTTAGAAAATCAAAATATCAATATTTTATATCATCCTTCTTATTCATAAAAAATAAAAATAAAAATTGAACATTTGTCGCCATTCGAGTAGCATCAACAATAATTCTAGATTTAATTACTCTTTTCATCTAATTATCATGGTATTTTTCTATTTTTAAAATATTTACGATCTAACCTTTATCTTATATGTATATTAATTCTTCTTCAAGATATAATTTAGATATTTAACAAAATATATCATAATTATAAACTATATTACATACTTTCTTTCTTTCTTTTTCTTTATTATATTCTTACCCTTCAGAAACTGGTATCCTTGACCAGGAATGGTATCCCCAAGATCATACTGATCTTCTTTTTACTTCTATTAATTTTATTAAAAAAAATAAAATTACTTTCTTTCTTGACTAATTCCTCATTACTCATTTGTTAATATTTTTTGCCTTATTTAAACTACTAAGAAAAAAATCAAAATATTTTTAAACTAATTA
>JACEIK010001620.1:176755-190807 GCA_018107945.1 Datura stramonium | reverse complement strand
TTGACCCTATGTTTTCTTGCTATGTTTCTACTACTTAGTGATCATGTTACTATTTCTTCTTGTGAAATAATTTTATCCCTAATTCTATAAATGCAGTTCATTGGGTCTTGCATAGTTGATTAGATATTAATGTTTCTGGACTCTATTAGTCTTTGAACTCCAATGTTATTACTATCATATGAATTCTTAGTCAGTTTGAATACTAGTTCAGTCTCAGTTAGCAATTAGCCTTTTTCAGTATCTTAAAGTTAAGTCATTTGATCAGTTTGACGATAGTTAGTTCTTTGAGGAGTTCGGTTCAGTAATACTCCCTAGTTTCAGTTATCAGTTCTCTAGACGGTTATGAAGCTTCTAGATAAGAAGCTCTGACCATTCTTAGGACCAACAATATCAGTTATCAGTTAGTTCTTTAGACGGTTATGACACTTTCAAATAAGCCGCTCTGACCAGTCTTATAACACCAGTTTTTAGTTATCCAGTCCTACACACTCTCAGGTTACTTCCAGATAATTATCCCTGACTTAGTCCTCGACCCCATCTTCGAGCTATCAGCTTAATACTCAATGGAGGACTATCCAGTGGGAGTAGTACTTAGAATTGAGCAGACCAGGGTTCCAACATACCCAGGTTCGCAGAACTACGTTGCCACCGTAGGTTATTGGCCCATCAGGCCCCAGACTTGTGATCACCCAGCTCAGCCACTATACCCTGGCAAGGTACAGTGGGCTTTCTCTGATAGGGTATACACATTGGACTCAACATTTATCTCACGTGGTTATATGCCGGTTATAGAGTCTCCTACTTATCAGTACAGTTTTAGTTGAGCTTAGTACAGTTCATTCTAGCTTAGTTCAGTCACTCAGTTCTAGGACATGTTTATGACCATCAGTTAGGGTCATTATTGACCATATCAGTTATAGCTCAGTTTTATCAGTATTCAGTATTAGTTGGTCATTTCATGTTATTTCAGTTTAGTTGTTTATTTTCCATGATTATTATATATCTCATTTACTTAGTACATTGAAAGTACTAACGCATTCTATGTTGTATCATTTTATGATACAGGCACAGGTTCTCAGTCTCATCATCGTCAGTAGTTTCCCTCCGACGTTATTAGTAGCAGCATCATTTGGTGAGTCCTCATCCTTCAAGGATGACGCATGCTTTTCAGTTAGTTTCTTTTCAATCAGATTTTTGAGTTAGTTGGGGGATTGTCCGAGGAACTAATTAGTTGGTAGTTGGCTTTCGAACACAATTATTTAGTATTGTTTTTAGTTATGTTTACACTTTCAGCAGTATTGATTACATAATTATTTTTTTAAAGCTTCCGCTTACGTTTACTCGGTTTACTAGTGTAATGATAGACCATAGGTTTACTTGGGGTCACTTTTGGTACCAAGTACCGTGTCTCATCCAAGGTGTAGACTCGAGTCATGACAAACCTAGTATCAGAGCACAAGGTTTAGAGTATTCTAGGATGTCTGAAAGTCGTGTCAAGTAGAGTCCTTTTCATGGGTGTGAAGCGCGCCAAACTTATGATGGGGAGGCTACGAGACGTTATTAGGAAAACTCCCTTTTGTTCATACTCCTTATCGTACGTTAAAGTTGAATCCCAAAATGTCCTTCTAACTCGTGCTTTATTCATTTTAGTGAAAAATATGCCTCCAAAATGAGGAAATGGAAGGAGGGCTGGCAATGCCAATTGACCTGCTGCACCAGCTCCAGCAGTCCCTTAGGATGATCAAGTGTCCTCACCAGAATTCTAAGCGATGATCCACCTGCTGGCTCAAAAGGCAACCAATCAAGTTAACCGGCAGGTAGTTCCAGTGAATACAAACGGGTCTACAGCAGCAACTAGGGTTCGAGACATCACTCGAATAAACCCTCCATATTTCTATGGATCCAAGGTGGGAGAGGACCTGCAAGAGTTTGTGGATGATCTACGGAAGATCACCCGGATTATGGGTGTTAGCTCCATGGAGAGTGCGGATCTGGCTGCCTACCAATTGAAAGGGGTGGCTCGGATTTGGTACAACATATGGAAGGAAGGGAGGCCAGCAGCAGTAGGCCAGTAGAGTGGGAATAGTTCAAGACTGCATTCCTAGACAGATTCTGTCACGACCCGAATAGAGGCCCAGATCGTAGACATGACACAAGGGACCCCGAAAGACCCCAAGTTGACCCGTGGCATAAGCATACAACTAACTCACTCAATAAACTGAAGAAAACATGAATATAATCTAAGCGGAAGTCTAATCCAACATCACATCAGAATAACATTCGAAGCTACACATACATAAGTCTGAAAGCCTCTAATCTGGACGAGTTGATGGGACAAGGCCCAACTAACTTAACAATACCAAAACTGGAAATACATAAAGGAAAAATGATAGTCTAGTCCTCGAAGGATGAGGACTCACCAATCCAAGCAGATACTAACTCCAAAAACCTGTCTAAGAACGGGGTTGAAGTTGCGAGCTGGGTCATGTATCATGAAACGATACAACATAGAAAGTATGTGGTCAGTACGTTGAATGTACCGAGTATGCAAGGTAAGTAAAACTGCTAAAGTAAAGTAAATCATTTAAAATATTTCATAATATATCCTAATCTTTCAAGTATCAGGAGAAGGGATACATGCATTCATTCTGAAATCATAATCTTATCATACATGAACATGCATTGCTTTATATCATCATGACTGACTCGGATGACTCAAGCTAAAACATACATTTATATTAAAAGCTGAACAATGAGTCAAACCTTACTTTTAGAACATGCATGCATAAAGTAATCACCATGCATAATGAATATGCAGAATCTGAATAGTAGGAACAATGGGAGATTCGTCACTTAACCAACATACCACGATAGAGCTTACGTGGTCTCACCTATCACACTCAAGTGGGAAAAGCCGTCCAAAACCTTGACAGGGCTACAGACGCTACCATGTTATCGATATCAAGCTCAAAGGGCCAATCGGGACGGGGATAGATCACAAGGGAGGTCCCAATAATATATATGTATCAACATATGTTGGCGCGTTGTTTTGGGGCATAGGTTGATCGACCCTTAACCTGCTCGATGCTAGACTCCTCTCCCAAAAACATGCAATGCTCTACATCGTATATAATGAAGTTCAACATCGTCTATTGACAAAGCTCAAGATGAAATCATGCATAACTCAACACCGTAATAAACAAAGCTCAACATTGTCTATGGACAAAGCTCATTAATGACATACATCTAAATTACGAATTCATGCATATGAGAAGATTTATTTCGAAACATACCACAAGTTGAAGTATAGGTGGGAGAATCTACTCCAAATCATGCGGTAAGCTACATGTAGGAATATTTAACTCAACATACCAGAAGCTAGAAATTATGAAATTTAGGAGACTTCACTCCAAACCATTTGGTAGGCTTATTATGGGAAAACCATCATTTTAAATCAATATGTGGGTATTGCCCGAAGCTTTATCATACTTTCATCTACTCAATTCATTTTGAAAATAATATCATAGTCATGGATAACTTGAGAAACATGATTTTCATCGTGAAATTTCATCACCATCATACATTCATCATCATTCTCTTCTTTCATGAACTTCTCATACGTGGGCATTAAATTTCATAATTTAGAAAACATAATTTTGATTGAAAACAATTTAAAAATATGCCCAAGATTCACAATTCATCAATATGAATAGTATCTAATCATGACCATGTATATAGATTGAAGAATTATTCAATTGGGTAAAAAACCCATATTTGATCATAGGAGATTTATCATGATTTGATAGAAATTGGGCATGGGTGTGGAAGGAGACACCCACTCTTATCCTTACATACCTGGGAGGGATGATTTTAACACTTCTCTAATTGCCCAAGATGAGATTCCAATGAAAACCTTCAAAACTTGTTGTAAATCCTCTCTTTAAACTCACAAGTTTGCATGCATGGAATGAATTATCTTAGAATAGGTTTTCCCCTCTTAAAACCCTATAAAAGGAGCCTTAAACAACGTGGTATAATGTCTTGGGAACGTAGTATAGCTCTTGGGAACTTAGGAATTACGAAAAATCCCTTATTGAAATCGATGAAAATAACTGCTAGGGAGTCCCAATGAGGGAACTAACGATTCGTCAAGAGAGGCAACGACTCATCGAGTCATCCTTCAAGTACACTAGATAACGGATCTCTTAGGGTTCGTATCGGGCGACTTAATGATTCGTTCCACGAGACTACGACTCATGGTCACCTTCCATTATATACACTGGTCGATTCTTCTATTTATTTCTCCACCTTACCCCACTGCTAACTTGACGACTCGTGGTGGCTGACCACGAGTCGTTCCCGTGCCTGTGGGGACCTCTAACCTTCATTTCCTCTAGGCCTCCCCACGAGGCACTTGACGACTCGTAGGGTATCCTCATGAGTTGTGCAATGACTCGTCCTGAAACTGAAGCACCATTTCTAGTTATTTTCCCATTTGAAACTCTCAGGTTCGATCTTTGAATTCTCGGGGTATAACAGATTCTTTCCCAAGGAATTGAGGGAGGCCAAGGTTGCAAAGTTCATGAATCTAAAAGAGGGTAACAGAACCGTGGAGGAATATGCGTTGGAGTTCACTTGGTTGTTGAGGTATGCTCAAGAGATCGCAGCCGAGCCAATGGCTTGCATGTGTTCGGTGCTGTGGTGACTACACGCAAGTGCACGTGGTTGAACAAGTAGTAAAGTGGCTTAATTCAAGCCAAGTATCGATCCCACAGGGACTGAACTACGAATTTGAACTACGGTACTAATTAGCAAGCGTCAGTGAACTATATCTCTATGAATACGAACAACCAAATAAACAATATTTTGAGAGTTAAGGTTTACTATGTAATAAAAATTCTAAGTTAAGATTATAATTTGAGTACGAACAATAGCAATTAGCAAGGCGAGGTTAAAACAAACATGCAGGGAAGTAATTTATCAATTCCATTCAGCTAATCTTTTCTTCGGTTGCTAGTCAAGATTATTGCCTATGGATTGGATCTTTAGATTCCCTATCAATTTAAGAATGTGAACCTTAATCTACATTTAAACTGATAAAAGAATTTCATGCTCTAGCCATACATAACCAATTCCTTAATTGACTAATAAGACTTTGGATATATTTCTATGCGAATGTAAATCTTTTCTCGATTTTTACGGCTAAGAAAAGATCATATCCTGCGATTCACATCTTTCAATTTCTTTCCTTTTCAAAATCAAAATTGGATTTCTAGATATACCTTAACATTGGCCAAACATTAATGCGGTAAGAACAAGAAAAGATAGAACAACCATTGAAGAAAAGATGAAAAGCTTGAAATGATCAACAATTACATTCCACTACAATTGTTATTAACCTCGGCAAAGAAGTGAATTAGCCACACATTTGTGTATTAAACATAATCAAATAAGTAGAATTCATAAAAGCAATTGAGATTAAAGAGAAGAGAAAGAGAAGAACCCAGAATTTTCATCCTCTCAGCGCACTTTTGTAACCCACGTTCTTGCTCAACCAAGCGGAGATATTTAAAATAAAACCTAAGTGTGCTATTTATACTCTTGAGAATTTTCCCCGGAATAACAAACAGCGTGGCACGGGTGTATCGCGGAGCACTCCCACTGGATGCCATGGGGTATTGCGGACCCTCAGCTGGAAGTCGGCTCCCTAGCAATTGCACCTCAGTGGCACGGCTTGCATTGCCGGAGCCTTGCCTCCGTGCCACGGTGCTATCGCACCTTCACAGGAACTTGAGGTTCGAATCTTTTGCAACGTGACACGGAGTGCATCGCGAGCAACGCCTCCATATCCAGGAGTAACGTCAGAGCCTCCATTGGAATTTGACAAAGTGAATTCATCGGCGAATACCTCCGTGATGGCGGCGTGACACGGCTCCCGCCCGCGGGCCCTTATTTTCTTGCTCTCCTTGTCATTTCACTCATTATTTCCAAGTCCATTCCCGATCTTCACCAACATGTATATTAGCTTCCCAAAATTTCCTTTTACTTGCAAAACAACACACTAATCATGTTGGTTAGTATAGAATCATTTAACTAAAAATCACATGAGAATGTACACATAACTATAGATAAACAAGTCAAAATGAAGCATTTGAGTATCACTTGGGCACCCAGTGCACGAGGATCACTTACTCCACACTTAAAACCTTGTTAAGTCCTCGAGAACAATACTGTTATCTCATGCAATTGACACTCATAGCTACTTTGGCTCAATAATTCAAGCTACGGTTATCTGGGTGTTATTATAGCAAATCATCAAGAAAACATGCATGGTATAATAAATACAATGAAGTACATCACATTAAGATCTTCTAAGCTCAAGAATCGATTCTCGATCTCGGCAAACTCATGCAAATCAGCGGATCAAGACATCAGACATGAAATTTAATCTATCGTCAAGCATGTGCCCTCACAACACAAGAGAATTACCCCCTTTGCCATCATATGATTTCCAAGCACTACATGTAGGGGTATATGAATACAATTTGGCTCTCTCTCCCAAAGGAATTCACATGCATCATGTCATGAACCTTAGGCTTGCCTCTAGTGTATTACTCCACTAATATGGGGGGACGCGTGATGTAAGATCACATAGGACTTAACTGGTTGTAATGTAGGATAAGGAACAGTAAATCTTGGGCTAACCAATAACAACTAGCTTCCTTAAGCACTTTTCAATACGTCTAACATCATTATGGGCATTGTTTCTTCCTCCATCCCTCGATTCTTGAAAAAAAAATTCTTTATTTTTTTTCCCATTTCTTAAAACACACTCGAATTACTAGCAAAGATTAGTTATACATCTTTATTTTTTTTATTTTCAACAAGTACCTTTGACCTTTTCTTCAACTTTCACAACTTCCACTTTTCCTTACGTTTCACAATTCTCACTCCCTTTTACAACGTAGGAAAAATTATTCTTAAAGCGCTTAAGAGCTTTGGGGTCAAATTCAAGGCTAATGAAAGAAGGTATTAAGCCTGAGTTTGTACCTCTTCAAGAAAGAAAATATTAGGCTAAAGGATCGTGGGGGCTAACTAGGATGTACATTCAAGGTAGGTATGATAAAGGAGAAACTTTCGGTTTATTCAAAGAAATGGCTAACATCCTTTCCTACCCCAATACACATCCTTCATTTTGTTTAGTACACACACCAGGAAAGTTTTAGACACTTCACAATAGCATGGAATAATCGAAACCTCGCCTCACACTCATTGCACATGCTCAACTCAAGACATATTCACCGAGACTCTTCAATCGGCTAATTACAAGAATTCACCATTAAGCCTCGATCTGCCAGGAATCGAACTCACATGGCCTAGGTATCTCAACATGTTTACACATTTGCATGCTTTCATACGAATCACCTTTGCATCTTAATATCATGTACAACATGTAACAAATTAGAGCCACGATGTATAGCGACACGTTTGGGAAATTAACAAAAGAAAGAAAAGAAAGAAAAAAACACTCTATCGACTACATTTCCCTTAAGACGGTCGTCATCATTCCATCATAGGGAACGGTGCTATCTACGACTTCGGTTCAATAGGACTATTCTCGGTAAAAGCACCAAAAATAAAGGCCGAGAAACCCAACATCAAAAAATTCAACACAAAATTTCGATAGAAAAAGATAAAAATTTTAATTTGAAAATATTTACACAACACAACACAACTTCAACAACATCTCAACACAATACCTGATAGCTCAACATTCATTACAACACCAAATTAATTACGAAACACACAACACGGAGTCACAAGGTCACATTTAGCACAGGGGAACAACAAAAAAACAAAACATAAACAAGCAGCTGGCACCTCTTCTCCCACCCCACACTTAAAGCGAACCTTTGTCCCAGTGTTTATAATTTCAACATAGCACAAAGGTTGGGTGGTGAAACTCCACGATCAATCCAAAGTATTCAACTTCTTTCATCGGGTGTCGTTGCTTCGTCTTCCATATGTTCGCCTCCGCCGTCCTCTTCTGACTCAACATACGAGTCCTCCGGCATGTCTCCTCATCGGTAGGGACATCATCATCTACGGAGCTCCACAAATACGGGCCCCCACTCTACATAGAGCAGGGCATTCTCGCCAAATGGGTAATCCAACTCGGCACACCATGACTCATCCTCCGTTGATGGCCTCCCGGCGATGCGCCACTTGCAACATCACATCCCATGCGGGCCATATACTGGTCATCCCGAACATGTCGCTCGGCTAGTGTGAGCACGGAGTCCCATATGTAGTGTCGGGTGCCTTGGTTTCGTTTTGACATCCAGGCCTTCTCGATCACGGCTGGGATGTAATACGGGGCCTCCTCCTCAATATCTGGCCCCTCGGGAATGTGGTAAGCGAGACCACCGAACCCGTATCTATGCCCGTGCGGTCGGGCTCTCTTCATGGTGGAGATGATCACGGCCCCCATATTAATTTCCGGCCCTTCATCGGGGCATACACTAAGCACACTCTATCCCGGGTGACATACGTCATGTGCACCCACGAGATGGGGCATGAACACACAATTTTCATCAAAATTCAGGCTTCCCTTTGTTCATGCGAGAGTAGGGCAATATTTGATGGTAGCCCTCTCCTTGTGCCTACCCACCTAGTAATCGTCGGGCTCCACATAAGGTGCGTCGATGTCAGCGTAGGGTGGGTGATGTTCGGGCGACGGAGGACATGGCGTCGTGTCGCGCCCCCGAGTTGCATTCCAAGTCATGGGGCTCCAAAAGTGACAACCTTACCCACGATTTTGATGGTGTGACTGCGTAGGTCGGGTTCAGTTGATAGAACTCCACGGGATAATATGGAGATTGCACTTCTGGGCTCTTTGAGAGATGAAGTTAAGCCTAGCGGTGTCAATCCTATGTACAATCATGAGAATTCCCGTACTGCGCTCCATGCTCTGCTCCTCAGGGAAGTATTTGGTTCCTTATGTTTAGCACCACTTCTTCCCCTCATCGTCACCCTTGTCCCGGTTCCATATTGTCGGCGTTGGCCTCTAGGAGCAATGGTCTTCTTGGAACCTACGTTCCCAATCATACCCTTTTACTTCAGGCGCCCGATGTAGATGCGACCTTTCCCTTGTCTTGTCGGCATTGTTCTGTACATTCAAACATACAGTCCCAATGTTATGCAAGTCGTAATTAGATACAACTAAGGTTGGGTATAATTAGGTCACCCCACACTTAGTCTTAAGCCGCAATCCAAACAATTCGACAAGACATTCATGATTTTCCAATTTAGTGCATTCATATAAATTCAGTGGAACAATTACTATGTACTACTCAGACTTCGTAAAATGAATACAAATTTCTCTATCGATTCAATTACATCATCAGCACTTATCAATTTTCAAAAACCTATGTAATTCTCCAATTGCATTTTCCCGAAAATCCCTTTTCTACTTAGCATATTCAACATCAATCACAATATATTTCACTTCACCCAACATACCACAACCCAATTTTTCACATTTCGAAGAATTTAGTCTTCTTTCTATTCAATTTTCAACTTTTTGGCTATCAATTTCGCAAGAATTTCAATCATACATGCAATCATTGAATTCATATACTCACAACGATACTATGAACATCATTCAATCATAACTCAAGTGAATTCAAGCAATTCTCACTTAGGGCATGGTTCAATCACCAAACATGTTCAGAATCGAAAATTTGAGCAAAAATGAGGTAGAGTTCAAGAGCGTGCCTTTAACTTTGATGAAATCAAAGAAAACTTGAAGGGTCCTTAGGTCCGTGTCACGTTGGGGGAGAGGGGATTTTTGGGGGGTTGGTCGCGGAGGGAATGGGAAAGTGGAGAAAATGAAAGAAATTGGGAATTAAAGTTATTTTTCGGCGGGTTACCCGGTGACCCGGTGTGACCCGGCGTGAAATAGCACTCAACGTGTCACGGAGTGCAACGCCGTCTTGCCTACGTGACCTGGAGCCATCGCGCCCAGGTTTTGGATTTTTTAAAAATCGAGGAAGGAGCTTCAATGTGTCACGGAGGGTAACGGCAGGGCATCTCCTCCAGGTGACTCTCGGGTATGTATGACTCATTTGTAATGTGCCAATTTTATTTTCTCACCTCGATTGTTTTCCTTTACGCTTTTTTGTATTTTTGGCCTCATTTCACTTGCAAATCATTTCACCACAAAAAAAAATTGGTTGAACATCATAGGTTTCAACACAAAAAAATTTATTTTATTTTTCTTTGTTGTTTTTTCTTTTTTCTTTTTTTTCTCAAATAGTTCTACTTGTCTATTATAAATTCACGGAGTTGCCTCCGTGCGGCGCACGATTTTCATCGCGGCTCGACATAGTTCATGCTCAATCATCCTCTAGAGTGATGGACGTCTTCTCTCAAATAACGTCCTCACCCAATAATGCTTACATCGTTGCCCATTCCGCATAAATGTGGCACTTTTATCTTCTTTCCACAACTCCCGCACTACCCACAGGTGTTGGGGTCATTCTCACCACTTCAAACAACCACGACCATTTGGACCACAATTTGCACAGGAAAATCTTCGGTCTCGAAGATTAAATAGCAGCACCTTACGCCCCTGGCTCAAAGATCAGATGCACCATATGCCTATCATGCTACTCTTCGTTTTCTCCTTGTAACATTTGACACTTTCATAAGCATGCCCGATAGGCTTCGTCAAGTTCGGCAGGTGTTGCATCGAAGCCTCTTCTTCCACCTTTAGCTCCCGGATCCATGTTCCAGCTTTCTCACGGCCCAAAAAGCTCGATGTTCTAGCTCCACGGGCAGATGACACGCCTTCCCGTGGAGCCAATACGTACGGAGAAGTCCCAATGGGTGTCTTGTACGCGGTTCTATAAGCCCACAACGCATCGTCGAGATTGCTTGACCAATTAATTCGTTGTGCATTCCTTTGTCTTCGTAGATACGCTTTATCTCTCTGTTCGACACCTCCACTTGCCCACTAGTTTGGGGATGATACGTTGTTGCTACCTTGTGGCGCACCCCATACTTAGCTAGCAAATTCTTGAAACTTGCGTTTACAAAATGAGACCCTCCATCATTGATAATGGCTCGGGGTGTCAGACACGGTGAAAATATTCTTTTTTCACAAATTTTGTTACCACCTTGTTGTCATTCTGGGGCAGGGTTTGTTGCTTCGACCCACTTTGATAAATAATGAACGGCTACCAAGATGTACCGATTACCAAATGACGGTGGGAACGGGCCCATGAAATCTATTCCCATACATCAAGATCTCCACTTCTAATATGTCTTTGCGAGTGGCATCTCCACGCAGCTTCTACCAATTATTGCACGTTCTTTGACATCTATCACACATTTTGCGTATGCCATAGAGTCTCTAAACGGTGTAGGCCAAAAGAAACTTAGCGCCAGCACCTTGTGAAATTTGTCCGCTCGCCTCCATGGTGCCCTCCATACAATGATGAGTGACAACTCCTCAGTACTTACCTGATACGGCTCTCTAGAATGCATCATCTCATCTCCTGATTCGGTCCTGTAAACAAGTATGGCTCATCCAAATCTAATACACACAAATCATGTCTCCAACTAACAACTGTTTGAGCAGTAGCCTCTGGTGGATAGACTCAACTTACCAACAAATTCACAATGTATGCATACCAAGGTTCCAGCTTCCCTTATTGCCAAGAGCGCTCATCAGGGAACTCTTCCTTGATCTTGTCACCTTCCTTCACATGCAGCCATTTCCAATTGCGATAGGTGATACGCCACTTGATTCTCGCTCCCTTTTGTCCTGAATCTCTAGGTCAAACTATTGTAACAAAAATATCCATCACGTCCCGGCACGGGCTGCATCCCTTCTTGTTAAACCCGGATGCCGAATCGTTGTGATCGGTATACACCACTACTTTAGAACCCACCAAGTAGGAACTGAATTTGTCAAACGCAGAACACCAATGCTGCTCTCCTTTTCGATGTTTGTATATTTGACTTGGGCTGCGTCAAGTGTTTTACTTTCATAATGAATGGAATGAAAAATTCTATTCCTCCCATTTGCACCAATACATCTCCCTACGGCCACATCGCTTGCATCACACATTACTTCAAACGGTTGCTTAATCTGGGGAAATGAGAATAGGTGCTTCTATCAACTTCTGTTTCAACTCCTCGAATGCTTTAACACAATCCTAATGAAACTCGAACTTCACCTCTTTTTTCTATGCTTAGGCATATCGATCTGAAATTTTAGAAGTTCTTGATGAACTATCTGCCAGAACCACATGTCCGAGAAAACTACGGAACACCCTTCAACGGCAGCGGTGGTAGCTTTCGATCAGCCGATCTTTACTGATCGACTTCCAACCCCTTGCAATACACCCTATGGCCAAGGACGATACCCTCCTTGACTAAAAAATGACATTTCTCCCGGTTAGTACAAGGTTGGAGTCTTCACATCGAGGAGCTAACACCCTATCCAAGATTTTGCAAACATGTAGCAAACGAATTACCAAAAAGCAGAAAAATCATCCATAAATACCTCGCGAAATCTTCCACCATATCGTGAAGATGGCTATAATGCATCTCTGGAATGAGGCGGGTGCATTGCATAGACTAAATGGCATCCACCTGGCAGAAAGCATATGTCCCATAAGGACATGTGAAAGTGGTCTTCTCCTGGTCCTCCGGTGCTATGGCAATTGGTTATAGCCAAAATATCCATCAAAGAAACAATAATATTCTTGACAGGAAACAATAATATTCTTGACCTGCCAACCTGTCCAATATCTAATCAATAAATGGGATAGGATAATGATCTTTCCTTGTGGCCTCATTGAGCTTTCTGTAGTCCATGCAAATTCGCCAGCCTGTGAATGTGAGTTTACGAATCAGCTCATTCTTCTTGTTGGTGACCACTGTCATCCCTCCTTTCTTTGGGACACATTGAACGGGACTGACCCATTCACTGTCTGAAATGGGATAGACCACACCTGCATCAAGCCACTTGATCACTTCCTTCCTAACTACATCCTTCGTCACCGGATTCAACCTCCGCTGATGTTGTATAGTTGGCTTTGCTCCTTCTTCTATAAAAATTTTGTGTGTGCAAAAAAGCTGGATTGATTCCCCTAATGTCTGACATTTTCCACCCCATTGCTTTCTTCCTCCTCTTGAGAACCACCTATGCATCCTTTACCTGTTCCTCCGTCAGTTCTTCAGATATGATGACTGGAAAGGTGTCATCTCCCCCCAAAAATACATACTTCAGATGTGGAGGCAATGTCTTCAACTCCAATTTTGGTGCTTCCTCAATAGATGGTTTTGACAATGGTTCCAATGACCTCATCAATGACTGAAATTCTTGCTTCCTGGGGAACTAGTTTGGTTCGTTCAACATTTGCACCATCTCATACGTATCCCTGTCTCCGAAATGATCGGAGCCCATCAAAGCTCTCTCCAATGGATCTTGAGAATTAACAATCTAAAGAATTGCTTCCTGGTTTAGCACATTGATTGCTGATAGCTCCTCATAAATGGACGGAAGATTTATGGCCTTATACACATCAAACACCTCCACTTTATCATGCGCTCGCATGGTTAGCTGCCCCGCAACTACATCAATCAACGCTCGCTCGGTTGCCAAGAAAGGACGTCCCAAAATAAATGGGACTTCCGCATCCGGCTCAAAATCCAAGATAATAAAATCTATCGGGAATATGAGGGAGCCCACTTGCACTAGCACATCCTCTACACTACCATCTGGTCTGGCCAAAGAACGGTCTGCTAGCTGCAAGATCACTGTAGTTAGTCTAGGACTGCCCAGCCCCAACTTCTTGAACACCGATGTCGGCATCAAGTTTATGCTCACTCCCAAATCACATAGTCCACGAGCTCGGATACTTTTCCCGATTGTGATCTGAATGGTAAAGCTCCCAGGGTCCTTAAGCTTTGTTGGCAACCTGTTCTGTATCCGAGAAGTGCACTCCTCAGTAAGCGCCACCGTAGCATACTCCGTCA
>JACEIK010001620.1:124596-139296 GCA_018107945.1 Datura stramonium | reverse complement strand
CCCCCCCCAAAAAAAAAATTTCCTATTCTATTTTTCTTCATTGGTGCGAATTAGTTCAAATTTCCTAAAGCAACACTTGAGCACATCATTCACAAGCCTCTGTGGGATTCGACCCTGACATCCTTCGAGAATATTTGTTTTTATACAACAATCGCTTACACCTTTTTAAAGGAGGAGTGTATTTGAGCATTATAAGCCCCCAACATGATTGAAATATCTTTAAAGCAAATACCACCGCAAGCAACTCTTGCTCTGTATAATTAGCTTGGGCTTCATTCAAGGCCTTGTTAGCATAGTAAATGGGATGGAATACCTTCTCTTTCCTTTTCCCTAACAGTGCCCCTAATGCAACACCACTTGCATCAAACATTAGCTCAAATGGCTTAAGACCAATCAGGTGTAATAATGTTAGGAGCTGATATGAGTTTCTCTTTTAAATCAAGGAATGCTTTCATGCAAATATTATCAAAATGGAACTTGGCATCCTTCTCCAATAGCCTAAACAACGGATAAGACACTTTGTAGAAGTCCTTGATGAATCGGTGATAAAAGCCTACGTGGCCCAAGAAACTTTTTATGCCTTTCATGGTCTTCAGAGAGGGTAGGTGGAAGATGGCTTCAATCTTTTCTTGGTCCACCTCTATCCCCTTTTTTGAAATTTTATGCACCAACACGATGCCTTCCTTCACCATGAAGTGGCATTTCTCCCAGTTTAGAACCAAATTTATTTCTTCACACCTTCTCAATACATCACTTAAGTGGGCAAGCAATCATCGAAAGAATTTCCCACAATGGAGAAATCGTCCATAAAAACTTCCATGGTGTTTTCAACCATGTTTGAGAAAATTGACAGCATGCATCTTTGCAAAGTGGTTGGGTCATTGTAAAGCCCAAATGGCATCCTCTTAAACGCAAATGTCCTGTAGGGACATGTAAAGGTTGTCTTCTCTTGGTGTTTCGGGGAAATTGAGATTTGATTGTGTCACAACCCGCCTAGGCAATGACCGATGCTTAGAAAGCCTAAGCTTACCGAGCAAGCCTGGACCATTTTCGTGCTAAAAAATTCGGCTGAGTTTCCTTTGTAAGGGGAGCAATCCATAAACTAAAACCTATCAGCAATCAGTAAATGAGAATCCAACATACTTTAGTACCAACATAATAGGTCTACAAGGATATCAATGACTTCCATGAGGCTCTAGAAGTCCCAAGTCACGTCATTACTAACACAAGCCAAAATCAAATTTACAATATAGACTCAAGGAGTAAGACTCTAGGATTTAAATAAACTAATATACTACATTAGACTAAATAAAATGTATTCCCACGCAAAACAAGAGAAGGCTTATTGAATCGGTCGACAATTCTGGCTATCACTCTGTCTAAGTCAAAAGGACACCCTCAGCTAAATTATCTGTTAGGGGAAAAAAGGAGCGGGGTCAATCACATTGATTGAGTGAGTAATAATATCAACCATAAAATTTGTTTAGGACAAGCATATATTAAAATCACACAGTTTATAACCATCAACAATAGTTTATTCCAATCAACATATCATTTTATGTATGGAAACTTTGTTCAAGCTGATTAAAAAAAGCATATCATTATTTATTTGGAGGATCCTATGCCAGTATCGAGTATACCTTCTGACACTATAAATTTGCCATATACGTCTGACTACCCTATTAACTAGGTTCCCTTCTATAGGATCTTTATATAACATTCATTTTCCTACAAGGTGCACTAGGTCTAACAATCCCGATGTTAGATAACGGCGAAATTGGAAAAGTTAACTTCCTAAAATATTTTCTTTATAATGCAACATATATTCATATTCCTTCTGTGTAAAATTTAAATTCACAAATATCATAACCCATAAATAACACACATATATAAGAGTAGCCAATACGTAAACTCATGGTAAGAATGATTCGATGCATTTAAAATACTTGATCATACTATCACTTGTCCATGCTCAAGTAGTAAATTTATAAATAATACATTTCAATGCAGGAAAATAAATTAAAACATAATATAGTGGAAAACTAACTTTGGAAGAATTATCACTCACAATACTTTTTGTTGAATAACTCCAATTCGCTTCCTCGAAGTCTCAATTATCTAAAGAAAATATAGTGCAACATTTGAGCATTCCTTATCCATAGAACTCATAAGATTATTTACTTCTAGAGTACAATCCTATACTCCCCAAACCCACTCAATTGTTAAGATTAATTGTAACTAATTGCCTCCAAAAAGTTCTTGTGCTCCAACTGATATGGAAAAGAATTTATCTATTTATTTATTTTAAACAAACATTGTTAAATTGCTAAAGATTACTTCTACCCAATTCAAAAAAAAATTCAAGAAATTTCAAGCTTGGACCATTTTATATCCCTATTGGAGTTGTTTCCAACAGGAAGGAGGGATTTAATGGCAAATATATGTATCAAGACTTACCTGCAGCAGTCAGGAATAATGGAAAGAAATTGGTCTCCTACAAACACTGATTTTTTTTGCCTCTGCGGTCTTCCTCTTCTCTTCCCCTTTTCTCTTCCGTATATCTGCTCTTCCGATCATTTTTTTGGGAGGAACACTATTGGACCACTTTATGCTAAAACACTGCAATGTTTTATTCTAAAACACTGCAATGTTTTATGCCCATTTTTTTCACTTCCCCTTTGCTCTCTCTCTGATTACTCTTTGCTGATATTGAGGGGGTGGGTTATTAACTTAAGACTTAGGTAGTTTAATAAGTTAGGGAGTAATGGGCTGGGTATTAGAATTACTTATTTAATTTAAATGGGTCAAGCCCAATTCGTTTAGTCATTACAGATTTTACCCTAAATACCCATCCAAAAAGCAGTAATATTCTCTTTTGGCTAGTCGATCTAGCATTTTATCAATAAATGGCACAAGAAAATGATCCTTGGCCCATGAGTTCAGCTTTCTATAATTCATGCACACACTCCATCCGGTGAACGTCCACATAGCTATCAATTCTTCTTTCTCATTTTGAACCACGATAATTCCCCCTTTCTCAGGCACACATTGAACCCAATTACTATCAGCTATTAGGTACACAACCCCCATATCCAACCACATGATAGTCTCTTTCTCAACCACCTTTTGCATGGGTGGATTCAAACCTCTTTGATGCTCAGCGGAGAGGTTACAATCTTTTTGAAGGTTGATATTATGAGTATAAATGCCCGAAGGTATACAAATTATGTCAGCAATTATAATATCCCAAAAGTGCCTAAGATTATATTCGGGAATTTGAAATGAGAAGCAACAGAAAATTTGAGATTTTACTCAGAACGACTCATGGTACGAGTCATTTGAAGATGTAACAACCCGTAAGAACCACCCGTGGTCAGATTCTGCAGTAGGAGACTCATTGGTAATTGGTCCAGGGATGACTAGTTAGGTGATGTAATGGGTCATGGGTTAAGGTCATTTTTTGGCTCTGTAATACCAGCGTTGGATGGTACGAGTCATAGTACTACTCGTTGTGAGGAGCCACGAGTCTTGGTAAATGCTCATGAGGAGGTTCAGTGAAAATTTCATAGAGATAATTGATGGGTCCAACGACCCATGGTTTTGAGATACGAGTAGTTTCTTGACTCATGGTGGAAGTCTCAGAAATTGTATGTGCGGAGTCAATGGTGACGAAAAGAGGACACAATGGGTCGTTGTGTCGAGTAACGACCCATTATGTCGAGTCATCGTGCGCAGGACCTGAGAATTAAAGAAATGTTGGAAGAAAGTAACGGATGGATACCATGAGTTGTGGTATCGAAGGACGACTCGTGGTATTGGTCATGGTCACTGGTAGTGTTAAATTTCCAGACTTTTCATTAAGGATATTTTCATAATTCCTAAGCTCTAAGGTCCTAAACTACATCATTTTAAGCTTAGTTAGAAGGGTTTTAAGAGTGATAAACCTATCCTAAGACTTACCATTCCATGCATTCAAGTTTAGAGTTTTTCATTGGAGATCAAGCTTGAGAAATTCTCCAATTCCCTTTGGGCTTTTAAAGAGGAGTTTAAATAGGATTTACCCAGGTACGTAAGGCTACGAATTAGAGTCCCTTTCACTCTCATGCTCAAAATTCTTTTCAATTTCATGAATTTAAATTCTAGATTCAAGTTCATGATCTTATGGGGTTTATTCTTAATTTTGTGAAATTCTCTATGATCTATCTATGGGTCAATTCCCTTCATGTATCAAATCATGTTTTAAGATCTATGGGAGAATTTTATACCTATTTTGATTATTAATTCATAGTTTTATATTTTAATTAGATTATGCCCATTATGCAAGCTCCATAAAAAGTCAAGTTATGACTCTACTATGATCTTGATCTTACTAAGTCTAAATTTTGATTTTTAACTCATGTTATTATTTCTCTTCAAGCACTCTTCATGAATTTATGAATATCAAGTATATGTATTTACACAAGTATTCATGTTATTCATGATTTAAAAATTTATGACTCTTAGCCAACTCACGTGCCCTTACTCATGGCTAATCATTTATTTCAAGTCTAATCAAGTATGTTATGATTTATTTGTCCATGAACTTCATGAATGATTCATAATTATGATATGAGCTTCATGTGCATGTTTTTGGGAGTAGTGTCTAGCACCGAGTAGACCCGGCATTCAAGTAAACCCCGTGGTATCAGAACTATTTTCCACCATAGGTATATACATATATTTACAGATCCTATGATATCATACCATGCACGTCCCTTGCCTGAATAGCCTGGGATAGCTCTACCCACTTGAGAGAAAAGTTGGGGCATCATGGAAGCTCTATCATGATGGTGTTGGTTAAGATGAGTCCTCCCATTATTCCTCATTATATATGCATGGTTATGTTTATGTTACTTTGGCTCAAGTTATGTTTTATAAAGTTTCTCTTATGACTGTGATTATTATTGGTTTATGAATGGTTTGAAAACCTTCAGCCCTTAGGTTTACATTATGATATTTACTTCATGATCATGTTGTCCTACCCTGATGAATTCTTATGTATTTAACTGTATGTTTTTACTTACCTTTCATACTCAGTACATTCCAAGTACTGATCGCATACTCTATACTATATCGTTTCATGATACAGGTCCGAGGGATCAGTCTCAGCCGCATCATTAGTCCTGCTTTCCCCTCAGTCCTTTCCTAGCCAGCGTTGGTGAGTTCTCATCCTCTGAGGACATTCAGTTATCCTTTGTTATGTTATTTTAATTTCATACTTTCGTCGAGCTCGTTGGGGATGTTGTCCCATCAGCTCATCAGTTATGTTGAAGGCTTTTTACACAACATGTAGAAAGCTCAGCTTGTCAGTATTGATTTTGTTTTAGATAGATATGTATGTAGAATTTTCTTAAGAATGTTTATTTGTTTCAATTTCCGCTTGTTGTATGCTCTTAACTATTATGTTCATACCATGGGTCAACTTGGAGCCTCTTGAGGTTCCTTGTCCCGTGTCACTATGCGATCCTATGTTTGAGTCGTGACAAACTTGGTATCAAAGAATTCGGTTTTGAAGAGCCTAGGGTGTCTGAAATCCACTTTAAGTAGGGTCTTTTTCATGGGTGTGAAGCGCGCCACACTTATGATGAAGAGGCTATGAAACATTTTAGGACAACTTTCCTTCTTTCATGATCTATGCCGTGCGAGGAAATGTCTCTCCATCCTTCTAACTAGTGCTATATGCATTTGCAGAATCATGCCTCCTCACCAAGTTAATGAAAGAAGAAATGGTAACGGGAACGAACATGATAACGGCAATAGAGATAGGCACCGATAGGCCCACCAACCCCGAGGATCATGTGCCCAAGAAGGTTGCCTATGCAGAGTTTAGGGCAACCATTCAAATTTTGGCACAGTAATTAACTGCCCGGGTCAACCAGCAGGAGGGTACCCCATGTGCTCCAGAATAGGAATGCAACTGCAGCAAGATTCAGGGATTTTCTTAGGATAAACCCTTCGGAGTTTCTCAAATCAAAGGTGGGCGAGGATCCGTTTGAGTTTATTGATGAGATTCAGAAGATCACCCAGGTCCTGGGAGTAACGGGGGAGGAGTGCATAAGCCTAGCCTCCTATAAGTTGAAAGGGGTTGCATATATCTGGTTTAGACAGTGGAAGGATAAAAGAGCTATTGTAGCGGGTCCCATTGGTTGGGATGAGTTTCTTACCACGTTCTTGGATCACTTCTTTCCCCGTGAGATAAGGGAAATCAAGGCAGCTGAGTTCGTGAACCTGAGGCAGAATAATATAATAGTCTAGGAGTATGCTTTGGAGTTCACTCCTTTGTCCAAATATGCACCAGAGCTTGTGGCTGATTAGAGAGCTCGGGTAAGAAGGTTTGTGCATTGAGTAGCGGACTACCTGGTCAAGGATTGTAGGAAAGCTATGCTTCATCAAGACATTGACTTTCCTCGATTGGTTTTGTATGTCTAGCAGATAGAGGCGGTATATCTAAGAGAGAGAGAGAGGCCAAGAGGGCCAGGGAAGACAGTTATGGGTTCTCCCAGCAGAGATCCGGAGGCAGACATCATCAGCAGTCCCATCAGAGGTCATTAGCTCTAGCGTCATCATCGGCCAGTGCTCCATCTAGACTGCAAGGTGACCAGAAGAGCAGAGTGTTAGGCTCGAGGAGACAGAGGAGCATGCAAGTAAAGCGTACCTTTTCGATCTGCACGAAGTGTTGTAAGAATCACATAGGGAAATGTTTGATTAGGTTAGATATCTATTTTGGGTGTGGTAGACCCGAGCACAGGTGCAAAGAGTGTCCTTTGGCTAGGCAGGATGACGGTAAAGGTCGTGCTCAGGCTACCAAATCAGCAGCAGCAGCAGCAACCCGCCCAGCTCAGCATGGTGCATCCATCAGTGCAGGTGGCGGTCAGCGCCAGACCTAGTTTTATGCCCTTGCATCTCATCAGTAGCAAGAGACTTCACCAGATGTGGTCACTATTATGTAAGAGTATTCCAATTTGATGTATATGCATTGTTAGATCTAGGGGCTACCTTATCTTTTATGACGTCCTATGTTTCTAGTAGTTTTGGAGTCAGCCCCAAAATCCTATTAGAACCCTTCTCAGTCTCTACTCCAGTCGGTGATTAAGTTATAGCTTGATTGGTATATAGAAATTGTCCTATCATAGTCCTTCAGAAAGTCAACTCAGCAAATTTAGTAGAGCTAGCCATGATAGATTTTGATGTTATCTTTGGCATGGATTGGCTACATGCATGTTATGCCATAGTAAATTGTAGAACCGGTGCGGTAGAGTTCCACTTTCCAGGTGAGCCATTCCTAGAGTGGAAGGGTAGTTTAGTTGTGCTTGTAGGTCATTTTATTTCCTAGCTTAAGGCTAGAAAGATGATCTCTAAAGGTTGCGTGTACCATCTAGTTAGGGTTAAGGATGCTACATCTGAAACCCTAACTATCTAGTTAGTTCCCGTAGTGTGTTAATATCCAGAAATGCTTCAAGATGATTTACCAGGAATTCCTCCCGAGCGAGAAATCGATTTTGGTATTGACCTTCTTTCCGATATGCAACCTATATCTATTCCTCCTTACCGAATGGCTCCAGCTGAGCTAAAGGAGTTGAAGGAGCAGTTGAAGGATTTCTTATACACGGGTTTCATCAGACTAAGAAAATCCCCATAAGGTGCACCAGTTCTCTTTGATTGAAAGAAAGATGGTTCCCTTCGGATGTTCATTGATTATCGGCAATTCAACAATGTCACAGCCAAGAATAGGTATCCCCTCCCTAGAATTGTTCACTTGTTTGACCAGCTTTAAGGTGCCAAGTGTTTCTCGAAGATAGACCTCAGATTCGGGTATCATTAGCTCAGGGTTACAGAGAGTGACGAAGACAACCTGCAGGACTCAGTATGGTCACTATGAGTTCGTAGTTATGTCTATTGGACTAATGAATGCTCCTACAGCTTCTATGGATTTGATAAACAGAGTGTTCAAGCCATATTTGGACATGTTCGTGATCAAGTTCATAGAGGATATTCTCATATTCTCTCGGAGCAAAGAGGAGCATGCCGGTCATTTGAGGGTGTTAGTGTAGACTCATAAGGACCACCACTTGTATGCTAAACTTAGCAAGTGCGAGTTTTGGTTAAACTCGATAGCATTTTTGGGTCATGTGGTATAAAGCGAGGGTGTATAGGTTGACTCTTAGAAGATAGAAGCTGTGAAGAATTGGCCTAGACTAGTGAGTCTCTCGGATATCAGGAGTTTCTTGGGCTTGGCTGGTTACTGTAGGAGGTTTGTGGAAGGATTTTCATCCATTGTAGCATCATTGACTAAGTTGACAAAAAATAAAGTGAAGTTCCAATGGTCGGAGGCTTGTGAAAAGAGCTTCCAAGAGTTTAAGACTCGACTCACCTCAGCACCAGTGTTGACTCTACATGAGCATACCGATTGGTTTGTGGTATATTGTGACACCTCAAGGGTCGACCTTTGTTGTGTATTAATGTAGCATGGTAAGGTTATAGCCTATGCTTCCAGACAACTGAAAGTCCTTGAGGAGAACTATTCGACTCACAACCTCGAGTTGGCAGCGATGCTATTTACCTTGAAGATTTGGAGACACTACCTGTATGGGGTCCATGTGGATGTGTTTATGGACTACAAAAGATTACAGTACGTGTTTACCCAAAAGGATCTAAATCTATGTCAAAAGGAGGTGGTTGGAGCTTCTTAAGGATTACGATATGAGTGTCCTCTATAATCCAGGCAAGGCTAATGTGGTGGCATACACTCTTAGCCGGCTTTCTATGGAAAGTGTGACATGTAGATGAGGAGAGGAAGGAGTTAGTGAAGGATGTGCATCAGTTTGCATGACTAGGAGTTCATCTTATTGACTCGATAGATAGTGGTGTCATTGTTCAGAATGGATCAGAATCTTCCTTATTTGACTGAAGTCAAAGCTATACAAAATGAGGATGTTATGTTGGTAAAGCTGAAGAAAGCTATTCGGAATCATAAGGTAGAGGTTTTCTCCCAAGGGGGAGATGGTGTACTACGATATTAGGGTTATTTGTATATATCGGGTGTTGATGACTTAAGGGAGCGAATGTTGCATGAGGCTCATGGTTCCATATATTCTATTCATCCAGGTGCCACCAAGATGTATTGTGACATATGAGAAGTCTATTGGGGGAATGGAATGAAGAAGGACATAGCAGTGTTTGTGGCAAGGTGTCCGAATTGTTAACAGGTGAAGGTCGAGCATCAAAGACATGGAGGTGTGCTTGAAGACATTAGTATTTCTACTTGGAAGTGAGAGGAAATCAATATGGACTTCATCACAGGGTTGCCTCATACTCGTCGATAGTGTGACTCTATTTGGGTGTTTCTGAAGGTGTATCCCATGAAAGGAGTAATGAGATTTAGGAAGAAAGGGAAATACAGTCGCTGTTATGTTGGCTCATACCATATTGTGAGACGTGTTGGCGAGGTGGCTTATGAGTTGGAGTTGCCCTCAGAATTGGCTTCAGTGCATCTAGTTTTCCATGTATCCCTTTTGAAGAAGTCTATGGGCGATCCGGCTTTGGTTGTCCCGGTGGAGAGCATAGGAGTGAAGGATAGCCTCTGCTATGAAGAGGTTCCGGTTGAAATATTTGATCATCAGGTTTGAAAGTTGAGGAACAAGGAAGTAGCTTCAGTAAAGGTTTTGTGGAGGAATCAGCATGTTGAGGGAGCTACATGGGAAGCCCAAGCTGATATGATGGCTAAGTACCTACATCTATTCCCGTTCAATTCAGTTCTAGCTTCAGGTATCAGTTTCTTCCTTAGTACTCTGTTCAATCTCATGTTTAGTTCATGTGTCCCAATTTCTTTCATGTTAATGTGTGTATTTGTGGTTCATGAATTCAGTACAGTAATGTATTCCAGTCCGGAGTGAATCACTCTGTTAGTTTTTAGCTTTAGAAGTTCAGTAATTGAGATGTCGGTTCTATTCCTTAGCCTTCAGTATGTTCATTCACATTCGAGGACGAATGTTCCCAACGGGGAGATGTTGTAATATCCCAAAAGTGCATAAGATTAGACTCAAAAATTTGAAATGAGAAGCTGCAGAAAATATGAGATTTTACTTAGAACGACTCGAGGTACGAGTCGATGTAATGACCCGTGGGAACCACCTATGGTCATATTCTGCAATAGGAGACTTAGTGATAATAGGTCCAAGGACGACCTGTTGGGTGATGTAATGGGTTGTGGGTTCAGGTCATTGTTTGGCTCTATAATACCAGAGTTGGATGGTACGGCTCGTGGTACGGCTCATTGTGAGGAGCCACGAGTCGTGCTAGGTGCTTGTGAGGAGGTGTAGTGAAAATTTCACAGAGGGAACGGGTGGGTCCAATGGCTCGTGGTTTGGAGGTACGAGTTGTTGGTTGACTCATGGTGGAAGTCTCAGAAATTGTATGTGTGGAGTCGGTGGTGATGATGAGAGGACACAATGAGTCATTGTGTCGATAACGCCCCATTATATCGAGTCGTCATACGCAGGACCTGAGAACTGAAGAAATCCTGGAAGGAAGTAATGGATGGATACTACAAATCATGGTATCAAAGGACGACTCGTGGTATTGGTCGTGGTCACTGGCAGTGTTAAATTTCCAGACTTTTTATTAAGGGTATGTTCATTATTCCTAAGCTATAAGGTCCTAAACTACATCGTTTTACGATCAGTTAAAGGGTTTTAAGAGTGCTAAAACTATCCTAAGCCTTACCATTCCATGCATGCAAGTTTAGAGTTTTTCCTTAGAGATCAAGCTTGAGAAATTCTCCAATTTTCTCCAATTCCCTTTGGGCAATCAAAGAGGAGTGTAAATTGGATTTACCCAAGTATGTAAGGTCATGAATGAGAGCCCATTTAACTCTCATGCTCAAAATTCTTCTCAATTCCATGAATTTAAATTGTAGATTCAAGTTCATTATCTTATGGGGTTTATTCCTAATTTTGTGAAATTCTCTATGATTTATCTAAGGGTCAATTCCCTTCATGTATCAAATCATGTTTTAAGATCTATGGGAGGATTTTATATCTATTTTGATTATTAATTCATAGTTTCATATTTTAATTAAATTATGCCCAATTATGCAAGCTCCATGAAAAGTCAAGTTATAATTCTATTATGATCATTATCTTACTACGTCTAAATTGTGATTTATGACTCATATTGTGATTTCTCTTCAAGTACTCTTCATGGATTTATGAATATCTAGTATATGTAATTACACAAATGCATGTTATTCATGATTTAGGAATTTATGACTCTTGGCCGATGCACAGGTCCTTATTCATGGATAATCATGTATTTCAAGTTAGATCATGTATGTTATAATTTATTTGTCCTTGAACTTCTTGAATAATTCACAATTACGATATGAGCCTCATGTGCATGTTTTTCGGAGTAGTGTCTAGCACTGAGTTAGCCCGGGATTTAGCTAAACCCCGTGATCTCAGAACTACATGAAACCATAGGTATATACATATATTTATGGATCCCATGTGATATCACATCATGCACCTCCCTTGCCTAGCAAGCCTGGGATGATCTTCCCAGTTGAGCGAAAAGTTGGGGCATCATGTAAGATCTATCATAATGGTGTCGGTTAAGACTAGTACTCCCATCGTTCCTCATGATTTATGCATTGTTATGTTTATGTTACTTTGGATAAAATTATGTTTTATAAAATTTCTCTTATGACTATGATTATGATTGGTTTATGAATGGTATGAAAACCTTGATCCCTTAGGTTTACATTATGATATTTACTTCATGATCATGTTGTCCTACTCTTATGAACTCTATGTATTTAACTGTCCATTTTTACTTACCTTGCATACTCAGTACATTTCAAGTACTGACCACATACTCTATGCTATATCTTTTCATGATACAGTTCCTAGGGTTTACTCTCAGCCACATCATTAGTCCTACTTTCCCCTCAAGCCTGTCCTAGCCAACATTGGTGAGTTCTCATTCTCCGAGGACATTCAGTTATCCTTTGTTATGTTATTTCAGTTTCAGACATTTGTCGAGCTAGTTGGGGATGTTGTTCCATCAGCTCATCAGCTATGTTAGAGGCATTTCAGACAATATGTAGAAAGCTTAGCTTGTCAGTGTTGATTTTGTTTTAGATAAGTATGTAGACTTCCGCTTAAGCATGTTTATTTATTTCAGTTTTCACCTTTTTTATGCTCTTTAACCATTATTTTCATGCCATGGGTCGACTTGGAGCCTCTCGAGGTTCCTTGTCCTGTGTCTCTATCCGAGCCTATGTTGGGGTCGTGATAGCAATAGTCCAACCAATTACTCAAATGTCTTCAAAAAAGCTCATAGTGCTCTACCTGCCACTTGTCTAGTTTAGCTGAGATAATCACCGGCAAAGTTTCATTTAAACCAAGATAAGCATACTTCAAATGAGCGAGCAGCGGTTTAAGCTCTAATACAGGAGGTTCAATAATGATGGTTGAGATGAGCGAGCAGCGGTTTAAGCTCTAATACAGGAGGTTCAATAATGATGGTTGAGATGGTAGAGTTTTCTAATTCTTGAGATCAAGGTCAAGCTTCTTCAGTAGGTAAGAGTAGGACCTAAGACTGATAATGGCATGACATATTTCTTTTAACCCTTCAATACCCTCGCCATCATTATTCAAGAGAATGGTTTCCAATGACTCTTTAAAGAACATCTCCTCAATATCTTTCTCTATGTCTTCTTCATCAACACCTTCTGAACTTGGAGTGAAATTTTCCATAAGCGGCTTCTTCACTTCCGCAATCACCCCTGATTTCAATTGAGATGCTAAATGGCTCATCCTTTCTTCTAGATGTCTAATAGAGATTTCATGATCTTTCACCATTCGAGTAAGCTCTAAAAGATCACCTTTCAACTTCTGGATCCCTAAGTCAGTGGAGACCACCCTTCTAATACCATTTCAAGAATACTTTCGATTTTTTAGTGTGAGGACTTTTCACTCTCCTTACTTCTCAACTCAGCTATATATTCATAGTTCCGACCTTGATTCTCATCACGAGGATGTCGAGAGCCTTTGTTGGCACCTTGGTACCCCAGATAAAAACCCCTTATGCACCTCTCTAACACCCCAATCTGAATCATTATTTTCACCGATGTCGCATCTCCTTACTCCTTCCTTCTCCACATTTCATTCATCAGTTTGATAGATGTTTCATATGAACACACTTCGGTGATCCGACAAAGATTCCGGTGGATGAACTTCCCTTTTCCTTCATCATTATCTTCTCATCTTTGACAGCCCTAGCATTACACCAACTCATACAACTCGCCGCCACCACCATACACAACTGCGCTTCCATATCTGTGAAATGGTTTACATGTCGAATTCTTACAAATTCACCTTTGTTTTTTTTCTTTTACATTTAATGTTTTCTCCCTAGATAGATTTGTAAATATGAAATTAGTGCAAAGAAGCATATTAACTTTTATCTAAATTTCACTGTTTGTTTTTTAATTACATGCTCAAATTATCTATGTTGGTTTCTGTCAATCTTACTCCGGTCAAATGTTCTTACCAACTGTTATTTTTTTCTATATGTCTTATACACATATGCATATATTGATCCAGGAACACTGCTTATTTGCCCTCTGTTTAACTCTCCAATATAAGTTTTCTGATGTATTTATTTATTTTATTGTGTATGAGCCATCCATTCTTGAAATGAATTCGTGATACTTTGTATAGAAAGATTGCCGCAATTTGTTTCCTTTCCCTTTTCTTTGATCTAATTTAATACTGGATTCCTTTCTTAAAATTGGTATGCAATCCTTGATGGACTCTTATTAATGATTACCTTTCCTTGAAACATACATATTCACTCTTTGCTAAATATCCGACTAATTTCATGTTGGATTGATTACCTCGTTTATGGAAAATCTTATACAACCCATACTCTGTGATATTTTACTCATATATTTAGGGGAATTTGATATTCTACTCAATTAGTTTCTTTCTTTCTTATCTCTTTAGTCATACGACAGTCTTTTTCCTTGGCGTATTTTTGGTAATCCCAACTCATTTTATCCTCTTCCTTCAATTAAGGGAAAGCTTTGTTACTGGACTTTTTGGCAAATTACACAAATTATGGTAACCTGTGATCTTGCATTTATATGGTGAATATGTTGACTTTAATACTTGACTAATTTGGAACTTTGACTTATTCTACATAATTGATTCTGCTTTGTTAATTAAGGAAAGAATGTCGTCTGATTGATTCTTTATTACCCACCATTTCCTAATTGGGACAACTTTAATACCGTCACTTGTTTTTGGTAAATATTATATACAATTTCAGCTTTATTGATTAAGGAAAAGCATCCCCTAATTTATCTCCACTGAATTTTGTTCTCTCCTTTAGTTCCTCTAACTAGATAGATATGTAAAAAGGCTCCTTCCACTTTTTAATCATTGGAAGTTTACCTTTCTAAACAATATAATTTTTTCTTTCTCTTTTCTTTTAACACTGGAACATTGTTATTACTTTAGCAATATAAGGGAGACATCCCTTATTCTTAAAAACACAACTTTGCTTTCTTTAATATTTGAACAACCCTAATTTTTCTTTCCTCTTTAATACTCCAGTAGACTGCTTCTTTTTCTTAATTTGCCTCTCACTGGTTAGTCC
>JACEIK010001620.1:98157-110670 GCA_018107945.1 Datura stramonium | reverse complement strand
ATATAAATGAGATTCAGAAGAAGCTTCATGTATATATCTGTGTATGTGAATCATAGAGTATGTGAATAGCATGTTGAAGCAGTTATGTGGATATAGTTTATTAAATATTTATCAGATATTCATTTATTTAATTATTTATGTAATCCTGCATGCTCAGTACATTCCAAGTACTGACCGCATGCCTTTTGTGCTATATCGTTTGATGATATAGATTCAAGTTACCAGACTTGGACTTGTGGTTAAATATGCTTCGTCCCTATTTAGCGGCTATTGGTGCGTCCTCATCCTCCGAGGTCGTGATTATTTTTATATTTTACAATGTTTCAATTTTAACACTTTAGTTTAGTAGAAGGCTTTTAGACTTATTTAGATAGATTCAGCGTTGTATCTAAGTGTTATTAAATTGTCGTTATGGCTTATATTATATTTATGTTATAAGCTTCTTCTTATTTATGTTGTTAGTCGTTATCATGTTATGTGTACGCCATGATAATGCCATAGGTCGACTTGGAGCCCCTCGGGGTGCCTTGTCCCGTGTTACGGCTAGGGTGTAAACTCGGATCGTGACACCTTTCATTGGCAAACTTTTTTAGGTAAACCCAGTCATCACTGCAAACTCGAACTCTCTTCTCCATACATCTGCATATGATTTCTAACAGCTTTGAGTTATTTTCAATCTTTCTCGGATGAGCTGAACTCCACACTACCTCGTGAACTGAGTCTAGCCCTATCAAGGTAGCTTTACCAACCTCGAACCACCCTATAGGAGATCTGCACCTCCTACCATACAATGCCTCAAACGGGGCCATCTGGATACTGGAGTGGTAACTTTTGTTGTACGCAAACTCGATGAGAGGAAAATAGTCATCCCAATTACCTTTAAAATCAATCATGCATGCTCTCAACATGTCTTCTAAGGTCTGAATAGTCCGCTCAGCTTGCCCATCTTTCTGTGGGTGAAAAGCTGTGCTAGCTTGACCTGAGTGCCTAGTCCCTTCTGAAAGGACTTCCAAAAGTGTGAGGTGAACTAAGTTCCTCTGTCTAAAATGATAGCCAAAGGCACCCCATGAAGTTTGACTAGCTCTCGGATGTAAAGTTCGGCGTAGTCCTCAGCTGAATCCGTCGTTTTGACTGGGAGGAAGTTTGCTGACTTAGTCATCCGGTCTACTACTACCCAGATTGAATCATGTTGTCGACGAGTCGGGGGTAGACCCGTAATGAAGTCCATGTTTACTTCTTCCCACTTTCATGTGGGTATGCCTATATCTTGAGGCATACCTCCTAGTCTCTAGTGTTCCACTTTAACTTACTGGCAGTTCAGGCACTTGGCTACAAATTCAGTAATATCTCTTTTCATATTGTTTCACCAGTAGATCTCCCATAAATCATGGTACATTTTAGTAGCACCAGGGTGGATGGAATATCTAGAACTGTGTGCTTTAGATAGTATTTGCTGTCTTAACTCACCGAAGTTCGGTACACACAATTTTCCCTGGTAACGGAGCACGCCATCTCCCCCTTTGGAGAAAGCTTCCACCTCCTTCCTGAGGACCGCTTCTTTAAGTTTAAGTAGAATGGGATCTTGCATGTTCTTCCTTGATTCTGGAGTATACAAAAATGTCAGCAATTANCGCTTCTTTAAGTTTAAGTAGAATGGGATCTTCATCCTATATGGACTTAACTTCGACTACCAAGGATGAATCGGACCCACTTTTCATTACCACACCACCTTCGACTGAATCCACCAACTGCACCCCTAACCGAGCTAGTTTCTCAACATCCTTCACGAACTCCTTTTTGCCTTCCTCAATGTGAGCCGCACCCCCCATAGACCGTCTGCTTAGGGCGTCAGTCACTACATTGGCTTTGCCCATATGATACAGCACGCTCATTTCATAGTCCTTTAATAGCTCTAACCACCTTCTCTGTCAAAGATTTAGGTCCTTTTTACTCAACACATACTGAAGGCTCTTGTGATCCATAAATGCATCCATGTGATCCCCATCTAAGTAATTTCTCCATATTTTCAGCGCAAACACCACCGCTGCCAACTCCAAGTTATGAGTTGGATAGTTCTTCTCATGAACTTTGAGCTGTCTGGAGGCATAGGCTATCACTTTTCCCCGCTGCATCAAAACGCATCCGAGTCCAACTCTAGAAGCATCACAATAAATAACCAACCTATTTGTTCCTTCTGGCAGGGTCAAAACTAGAGTGGTAGTGAGCCGAGTCTTCATCTCCTGAAAACTCTTGTCACACTCGTCCGACCACTAAAATTTCACTTTCTTTTGAGTTAACTTAGTCAGAGGAGATGTTATAGAGGAGAAACCTTCCACAAACCGTTGGCAATAAACTGCCAAGCCTAGGAAACTCCTGATTTTCGTAGGAGAGGTAGGTCTGGGCCAAACTTTCACTGCTGCATCTTGTGAGGATCAACCTGAATTCCTTTACCCGAGACCACATGACCTAAGAAGGTCACAAAATTTAATTAGAATTCACACTTGCTGAACTTGGCCAACAACTAACGGTCTCTAAGTGTCTACAATGCCAATCTTAGGTGATTGGCATGCTCTTCCTCATTTTTGGATTATACCAGAATGTCGTCGATAAATACAATGACGAACATATCCGGATACTTCTTGAAGACTCTATTCATCAAGTCCATAAAGGCTGCTGGGGCATTTCTTATCCCGAAGAACATCACCACAAACTCGTAGTGACCATACCGAGTCCTGAATGCTGTTTTTGGTATGTCACACTCTTTGACTCTTAGCTGATGGTACCCTGACCTGAGGTTGATTTTTGAAAAAAAACTGGCTCCCTAAAGGTCGTCAATTCTGGGTAGGGGATACCTGTTCTTGACTGTGACCTTGTTCAGCTGACAGTAATATATGCATATTCTGAGGGTCCCGTCTTTTTTACGCATGAATACCACTGGAGCACCCCAGGGAGAGATACTGGGTTTGATAAAACCCTTGTCAATAAGATCTTTTAACTGCTCCTTCAACTCCTTGAGCTCATCTGGAGCTATTCTATAAGGAGGGATGGAGATGGGTTGAGTGTCTGGGAGAAGGTCTATCCTGAAGGCTATTTCCCGTTCAAGGGGGAACTCCGGGAAGATCCTCAGGTAATACATCTGAGAACTCGCTAACTACAGGGACCGACTGGATAGTTGGGGTCTTAGAGTTGGAATCCTTGACCCATACTAGGTGATATATACATCCCTTGGAGATGAGTTTCTGGGCCTTAAGGTGTGAAATATACCTACCCTTGGGCGCTGAACTGTTGCGCATCCATTCTAACGCTGATTCATTTGGAAACTAAACTTGACAACTCTAGTTTTGCAATCATCTAACAGGAGTATAACTAATCCATGCCAAGGATAATATCAAAATCGACCATATCTAATTCTTCAAGGTCAGGTGGGATGACTTTATTCTCGACTGAGATTGCACAGTTTTTATACACTCGGGTGGCCCTAACCGACTCACCAACTGGGGTGGAGACTGAGAACGGTTTTGAGAGGACCTCTGGACTGATATTGAACTGGACTATTATGTAGGGAGTCACAAATGAAAGAGTGACTCCTGGATCTATGAGGGCATACACATCTAGATGAAAGAGACCTAACATACTCGTGACTATGTTAGGTGAGCTCTCCTGATCCTGACGGGAAGACAGAGCATAGAACTGGTTTTGGCGATGACCGCCATCTGTACTTGATGTGTAGGCTTGCTGGGATGGTTGGCATGCTGGAGCTGATGAGGTGGTGGATTGTGATCTCCCTCGCCCAGCTTATGGGCACTCCCTATGCCGATGTCTGAGCTATCCACAACTGAAAGAGCCTTGTCGACCCTGAACGCACTCTCCCGGGTGGTTCTTTCCACACTTGGGGAAACCTGGGTACCTATTCCTGGTGCTATGGGTCTGAGACTGAGTTCTAGATTACCCACCTCTCCGATCCTGGCGAGACTGAAAGGTTGGGGCACTGGCTAAACTGGGTGCTGGGGCTTTCTACTGCTGCTGCTGTGGCGGCTACTACCGCTAGACCTCTGATGGCCATAATTTGATTGGCCAGTCCTAGCCCATTTGTTCATTCTATCCATATCCTTCAGCTTTTCGACCTCAATCTGCTGGGCATAGACAATCAAGCTGCAAAGGTCCATATCTTTAATCAACATCCCTGTCCTGGACCTCTTGAGGACTAGATTCGATACCCCATTCACAAATTTAAACATGCGAGCCCTTGGCTCGGCTACCATCTCTAGAGCGTACTTAGACAGCCTGGTAAACTCCAGAGCATACTCCTCCACGGTTCTGTTGCCCTGTCTCAAATTCGTAAACTCTGCAATCTTTGCCTCCCTCAGCTCCCGAGGGAAAAATCTATCTAAGAAAGCTGTGTGGAACTCTCCCCACTCTAATGGTCTTGCTCCCGCTGGCCTCCCCTCTTTCTATTGGTCATACCAGACCTGAGCTTTCCCTTTTAGCTGGTAGGCAGCTAGGTCAGCACTCTCTGAGGAGCTAACACCCATAATACGGGTAATCTTCCTGATCTCATCCACGAACTCTTGGGGATCCTCCCCTACTTTGGATTCCTAAAAAGATGGAGGGTTCATACGGGTAAAGTCCGGCACCCTCGCAACTACTGCAGACCCATTCGTGACTACTGGAACCACCGGTTGGTTCACCTGGTTGGTGACTATTTGGGCTAGCAATTGAATGGGCGCCGTGAATTCGGCGGTTGACACCGAATCATCTTTAGGGGCTGTCGGGGCTAGTGGGGGAGGTCTATTGGCATTACTGGCCCTTCTTATGTTACCGCATCTAGGAGCCAAGATTCACTGTAATGAAACAAAGCACAAGTTAGAAGGACGTTTCTGGAATTGAAATTTAACGCACGATAATGTATATGTAAAAAAGAGAATTTTCCTAATAACATGTCGTAGCCTTCTCGTCATAAGTGTGGCGCGCTTCACACCCATGAAAAGGACTCTACTCGATGCGACTTTCAAACATTTTGAGGATATTCTAAACCTAGGGCTCTAATACCAAGTTTGTTACGCCCTGAGTCTACACCCTGGACGGGACACGGTACTTGAAGTCACAAGTTACCCCAATTCAGTCCCTGGTCTATCATACACTAATATTCCGAGTAAAAAAATATAGAAGAAGCTTTGAAATAATAGAATAAAAGCACTTAAGAAAATAAAACTGAAAACATAAAGTTTAAGAACATCTGAAGTTTGAAATTTATTTCTATGTCTAAAAGCCCTCTAACTGATGAGTTGTTGGGACAAGCCCCCAGCTAACTCTAAGTCTAGCTAAAAATAATGAACTAACTAAAAGAAATGAAATAAGTCCCTCGAATGATAAGGACTCACACTTTATCTGATGAGGAGGAGGATTTGAACTGCGGCGACCAATGGTGCTGAGTCTGAGATCTTGCAGCTGTATCGTGAAACGATACAACATAAAAGTATCCTTCAGTACTTTGAATATACTGAGTATGTGAGAATAAACATAGCTGAATATAAATGACCAAACTGAAATGACTTGCAACGACCAACTAATATACTAATCTAAAGCACAGAAGTAAACTGAGATGGTCAAGATAACCCTGTCAGGTGGTTAATGACATGCCTTAAGTCTGAAAGTTCTGAATCTGAGATACTGTACTGAACTAAGCTAAACTAATAGAGTTTGAACTAAACTGAGCTGCTTAATCTGAAACTAGACTGGACTGACTAGTGGGAGAGTCTATAACTGAATATAACCACGTGAGCTAGACGTGGAGTCCGATGTATACACCCCATCGGTAGGACCCAATATACCTTGCCAGGCTATAAAGGCATGAACTGGGTGATCACAAGTGTCTAGGGTCAATCAGGCCAAATAATACTGTGACTTAAACTGGAAACGTAGTTTTGGGAACCTGGGTGCACTGGAACCACGACCTGCTCAGTGCTAAATCCTACTCCCGCTAGAAGACCTAGACTGAATTACTAAGCTGATAGCTCGAAATTGGGATCCAAGACTAGTCAGGGATATATAATTGAAAGTACCCTAAGAGTCTTAACAGACCAGATTCTGAAACTGGGTTCTAGACTGGTCAGAGCTGCTTATCTGGATGTGCCATAACCATCTAAGAGAGAACTGTAGTCTGGACTGGGTTCTTGAGGCTAGTAAGAGCTATAAATATAAAATGTCATGACCGCCTAATGGACCAATAAACTGGATTTTGAATCTGATTCTGATAACTGGGAGGCACCACTGACACCTCAGGAAAAGACTGAGGTCAAACTGATCAGTTGACAAAATTTATATAGTTCTGAAGGGTTTCTACGTTCTAACTGAGCTGAACTACAAAGCAGCTAACAGAGAACTCAACTCATTCCAGCAATACGGGACTTCCATAATATTGCAAATATATCAAGAACTAAAGAAATCAAATCTGACAAACAGTGCTATAACTTTCTTATTCGTGCCATGGCTAAAGTCATTCTTTTCAATGGAGTATTTACTCAACATCTAGACAATACAAAATATTCTAGAAAATCATCCCAAATCACACTTCACAAGCTAGACCGAATTTGATACGCAAATAATTTCCACTCGAAAATCTAGGGCTTAAAATCCACTTTTTGCAAGAACATCAACAATTTAGGTAAGAATTGATGGAGATCATATCAAATTAGCGTGGATATATTTCTATGTGAAATTAATGAAAAACAACATGTAATTTCTTCATTTTCGGAAACTCAGGGCTAAAACTGCTAGAGAACGATGAGAGGGTTTTGGGGGACACAACGGAAGGACAATTCCCTTGTAGAATTCCCACATACCTGGCTAAGAAATTCCCCTGAGGAGTAATCTTAAATTTTTGAGATGAATGAAAAACCCTGGACCTTTCTCTGAGAGTTCTTGAAAGACTTGCCGATATTTTTTCGAGAATGAATGTGGGAATAAGGGGGGAGGACAATCATTCCCACGAATAGGTCTGAATTTACATCAAAAATGACATAGTTTAAAGCATAGGAGAATAGGAAGTTACTAAATAGCCCTTAGAAATTCGCAGGGAAAAACTGTCAGGTGATCCTAATGGGTGACCCAGCGCGTCATGGTCACACTCGTTAGGTACACTGCCTGAAAAATCCGGAAGTCCACCACAAGGGACCTGATGACTCGTTACTACCACAAATGAGTCGTTAGGTAAATCGTCAAGTACACTACCCAATTCTTTAAATTCCTGACCCCCGCTTGCTCACGAGTGACCTAATAGGTAGTGGTGCCTAACCACGACTCGTGAGGTCTTCCGATGGGTACACTGCCTCCCCCTTATCATATCTCAATCCTCCTTCTCACGATTAACCTAACGAGTCTTTAGGTCTCTCAACGACCCTTTAGGTGATTCATTCTGTGACAATTTTTGCAAATTTGTAGAGTTTTATGATTTAAGTCCCAAATCTAATCTTTGAATTTACGGGGCATTATAGTAAATTATTATATCTTTATAAATTGTCATTCCGCTCATATTTTTCCCACTTAGGAACCTCTCATTATCACACACTGTACACGCGAGTTGTGTCTTGCCCTTCTCCAAAATTCTTTCAAGAACCCATTTAGAGAGTCGGCATATACGTTGATTGAATGGATAGTTTTTCTACCATGTGACCGCGTGCCTTCTCATATAAAAAAACCTTTCATTCTGTGTCCACCCAACTCCTAGAAATTTATGTTAATTCATGCATGCATTATCCCTAGGAGGTCTTGATATCCTTTGTGTTGAGACCATTAGTTTGACTTTGCCCAAAGATCGAAGAGGTTTAAAATCTCGAAAAGGATATTATCATGTCTATTTGATTTTTTTGAGAGGTGAATATGCCTAAAAATGTAGACTATTTGATCCTTAGATGGAAAGGGTAAACTAATGCTCTTGTGATGTAGGTTATTTTGACATATAATTCCATGCAAAATTTTGAAGAAATGAAGGAGTGCCATTTTTATTTTGATTATAGCCTTTGTTTTTATAATTCTTCAGTCTTGTAATACTTCATTATGTAAATAAAGAAATTAATTATTTATGTTATTTTATGTATTTAGGATTTTAGTGGAGCAATTGGAATGATACATTATGACATATTTATGTCTCAAAATGCACTAGGCTTACCTCTGGCACAAAAGAGGCCCCTAAATTAGGAAAGGCATTAATGTGTCTATTTCCTTTAATCTTTAATTTACAACATATTATGCTCGAGTTTCATTACTGATTTATTTTTATTTTTTTATTTAATTTTTATCTTGATTATCCCCTTTCCTAAGGTTGATTTATGCATAACTACCCTCCATACCCTTCTCCTAGCCGGTTCGCAAAAGTAAGAAGGAAAATGAATGACAGTAATAGTTCAGTAGAAAGCATTGATATGACTGCTTCAAGAGATTCCCAGAGAGTTCATAGGGAAGGTATCCACTCGAGTATAATGAGATGGTACTAAAAATGGAACAAAAGTTCATGGAACTTCAAGGAGAATTATCCCATGTTCATAATTTAACCAATCTGTTAGTCCAACTGAAAACATCGTTGGAACCACAAACTGAGGTTCATGCCCTTACCAAGCCTCATGTCACTTTTACAAGCCTTCCTCTATCATCCTATCATGTCTAATATCCTCAAAATAATTCTTGTCATATCTATTCTCTTTCTCAGAATCACATACATTATTCGCACAATGCATACCCAACTTCATCAAACATGCATCAAAATCAAGCCAACTCAAAAGGTCCATCCACCATATCTTATATTCATCACTTACCTCCCATATCTACATCCAACATGTCTTATTCCCATGCTCCAAGAAATCATACTTTAAACTCCATTTACATTAACAATGCTTTGCTCACTCATTACCTAGGAGAATTTAGACTCTCTGAGAAAGATAGGTTGATACAAACTATGGCTGAGGAGCTCACGAAGATGAACAACAAAATACAAAATATTAAAAAGACAAGGGGATATGAGGCCTATTTTATGAAGACCTATCATACATCCTGATATCGAACTACTGGTGGGGTACAAACCTCCAAAGTTTGAAATGTTCATTGGGACTGGTGATTCGAAAGCCAACTTAAGGATGTATTGCAACAAGTTGACTGGAGTAGAAAGATATGAAAAAATCAAAATGAAGTTGTTCATGAGATGTTTTACTGGAGATGCTCTTAGTTGGTATGTAGAAAAAAGTCCAAGAAAATGAATTAATTGGGTTGATATGGCTACAACTTTCATAGAGTGGTTCGGTTTTAATATAGAGAATGCGCCAGATTTTCACTACATTCAGAACTTGAAAATAAAGCCTATAGAGACATTTAGATTATATGCCACCCATTGAAGGTCCGAGGCCATCAGAGTGCAACCTCCAATGGAGGAAGTTTAAATGAAGGATATCTTTATGCGGAATCTAGATCTGCAAGTATATGATAGGCTGCTGCTGGTCGAGAAGATTTTCATTGAGAAAATCAAATTAGGTGAAAATCTAAGGATGGTATCCAGAATGGTACCATTATCGATTAGGAAGCATTGTAAGCAGCGAGCAAGACTTTGCAGTCAGGTCAGATCATCGAGAGTAAGAACATGAAAGAGATGAATTTTGTATTTACTACAGAAAAGCCCAAACTCCTTTGGGTTATCAAACACCTCCACTCCAATACCAAGTACCTCCATTTCAATCTCCCCTACCAATATGCAATTGCCCAATGCCTTTTTATAACCACTTATGCTTATCCAGTATATAACACACAACATACACATCTTCATTTTGCTCCAACTACACTCCAAAGGCCACCAGTTTATCAAAATCCACTAAATCGACAATCTTATCGGCCTTCGAGACCTCGAGCAAATTCTTTCAAGAAATATACTCCTTTTGGTGATCCTACAACCTTATTATATGAAAGATTAAAGGTTTTCAGCTATATCACTCTAATTTCCAAAATAGTGATGGGTACACATGCAAAACGGCTCGACCATGCTAAGATTTGTGACTATCATTCAGGGATGAGAGGACATACCATATAATAGTGTCAAACTTTGAAAGAAAAGATTCAAGCATTGACTGATGCCAAGGTGATACACCCGAGATGAAAGTTGATGCCCACTTAGGATGTTTAAGTTGAAGAGCATTTTCAGTTTGATTTATTCTTACATCCGAGGGTTACTTTACCACCTATACTTCGAACTATATTTGACCTGATTCTCATTTAAGAGGAATATGTAGGCACCCCTCTAGGGTTCGACCCATATATTAATAAAACTTCTTTACCCTTCTGAATGCCAACTAGGGCATAATTTTTGAGAGGATCTCAAAAATTTCATTGATCAAGCCTTTCTACAAAACTGGGGTAGTATTTTGAGGCAACCTCAAAAATTTCTTTTTATCTTTCAAAGAAGAACAAGAATTTCCTGAGTTAATAACTGGGGCAGAAATTTTTGAGAGGTCTACAAAAGTTTCATCAAAATGACACCTCAAGAGAAAAGGACATCTTGAAAGGACGTGGCACCCAGACCAATTGCAAGTTCAAAGTTCATGAGGTTGGAATAGCAACAAACGAATAGAGGTACAAATCAACCTTCCCCTCCCCCCTTTAAACTTAGAATTTTTCCTTGAACATAGGAATGACGGGTACAAATTTGCAATCATTCTATAAATCAACAAGATTTATAAAGGTATTTGTTAACAACGGTAAAGCTAAACTACATAAAGATCGTCAATGCCTTGTGGATTATGAACGCGGATAAGCACTACCCCCTCAGTAAGTTACTCGAAGTTGAACATTATTTTATTTAAAGCTAAGTATTATTATTTTAGTTTCTCAATAGGTTAAGCATTGCCCTCAAATTTTTAAGGGTAAAGCATTGTCCTTCGGGTTAAGAACTACCCTTAAATTTTTAAGGGCTTAGCATTGCCCTATGGTTTAAGCAATATTCTCAATTTTAAGGGCTAAGAATTGTCCTATGGTTAAGTACTACTGTCACGCCCCGAGCCTAAACCCTAGACGTAACACGGTACTTGGAGCCACAAGCGACCCAAAGTCAACCCCTGGTCTATCATACACTAGCATTCTGAGTCAACATGCATAATGGAAGTTTCAAATATTAAGAAAAGGCGAAGACTAAAAGTGGAGAAAGAAATAATATATGTGTAATTCAATTGTGAAAGACAAGTCTAGTCTGAAAGCCAACTACTGAGGAGTTGCTGGGAAAGGCCCCCAGCTAGCTCCAAGTCTAAAAAAGACCATAACCAAATGAAATAAATAAAATGGGCCCTCAAATGATGAGGACTCACACTCTGATCTACTGAAATGTAATTCTCTGAAATTAAAGTAACTATTTCTGCTGAACCTGAGAACCTGCAGTTGTATCATAGAAAGATACAGCATGAAAAGCATGCGTAAGTACTTTGAATGTACTGAGTAAGTGGGAGAGACATACTGCATATAAAATCTTAACTGAAATGACATGCCATGACCAACAAGTAAACTGAAATGAACTACTGATATAATCTGAAATGGTCAAGACGACCCTGACTGATGGTCAAAGACATGCCCTAAGTGTGAAACACTGAATCTGAGATACTGTATGAATTGAGCTGCTTATTCTGTTACTGGACTGGACTGACTAGTGGGAGAGTCTATAACCCACATTTAACCACGTGAGCTAGACATGGAGTCCGATGTACACACCCCACCGGTAGGACCCAATACACCTTGCCAGGGTATAAAGGCATGGACTGTGAAAATCGCTGTCAAAAGGGGACTGTTAGGCCAAGTAAATAAAACCTACAGGTTAACATAGTTCTGGAACATGGGTGCGCTGGAACCCCGACCCTTTCAGTGCTAAGTCCGACTCCCACTAGATTATCCTATAATTGATACTACTGACAAGCGGATAGCTCGATACTGGGGTCCAAGAATATACTGACCCAAGGATACTGTCAGAGAGTTCCCTGAGCATCTTATAGGACCAGATTTGGAAACTGAGTTCTAAGACTGGTCAGAGCTACTTATCTGGAAGCGTCATAACCTTCTAGAGAACCAACTAATAACTGAACTGGGGTCCTGGGGCTGGTCAGAGTTATGACTGAATATCATGACCACCTAATGGACCAAATATTTGAAATCTGAATCTGAGTCTGGAAACTGGGAGGCACCACTGACACCTAGAAAATAAGTTGAGTCAAACTGATCAATTGACATTTTTTGGACAACACTGATGTTGCTAAAATTGGCTGAAGCTAGATTGATATGGTTCAGACTGAGACTAGAGTGCTAGAGTTCTGTGTTCTAACTGATTAAATTACTAACAGCTAGTAGAGAGCCCATTTGTGCCGACAACACAGACAATTTCATAATATAAGGAAAAATTTCAAAAATTATGGGAAGTTCATTCAACAGTGCAAAAGTCATTTTTGTTTATGGAATATTTTCTCAACATATGTATGTATGTAGGAAATTCTAGAAAAT